>KV454672.1:22727-92590 GCA_001662585.1 Pseudogymnoascus sp. WSF 3629
CTACTCTTCTACCCACCGCCGCTCCCTTCCTGTCACTGCAGCTCTGTTCTCACCGCATTAGCTTTCTGTCAACAATCTCTGTCACCACCAACATGAACACAAGGACCCAATCATCCATACGTGGCACGGCGTCCATAATACCCATGGCTAATGATTCTCCGGACATCATTCCGATGCACACCGCTCCCTTTTTTCGGATGTGTCCCTTGCCGTTATACTTGCTATTGGATTTGGCTAAATGGCTCTGTAAATTTATATTTGGGTTATGAGTCGGGTTATATACGGCCCAGCACGCCTTGGGTACAAAGATTGAAGCATGGCAATAGATTTGAGAATTACGAGACCCCTGAAGCTATTCCTCTCCTGGATTTCTCACAATCACGCACGTCATAACTCAACCGATGCACAATTCAGACAAACAGCAAGCAATCACAGAGCCATCCTTCCATCACAGACCTCAAATCAACTCTTCGCCGCCTCCTCCTTCCCCTCTCCCGTCACCCCCCCCTCAACACCAACAGTAGACAACTGACTCCCAAACACCCTCCTCACCACCAACTTCTCCACCTCCACCCCCTCAAGACACCTAACATTAACCGCCCAAACCCCCGTCCCCAACCTCGGTCTCCGAAACCCCAAAATCCCACAAGTAGGACATATATAATCCCGCGCCACCATCGTATTAAACCGATACTCGATCAAGCCGTGCGTCCCGTCCTCGAGACTCGCTGCGGTGGGCGAGATGGTGTGGAAATCGGCATCGGGGACTCGTTGGATTAGGGCGCCCCGGCGGATGCAGATGCTGCAGTCGCAGCTGACGACGTCGGGGAGGGGGGAGGTGATGCTGAAGCGGATGTGGCCGCAGTGGCAGGTGCCGGTGTGGGTTTGGGGTGGGGAGGAGGGGGCGGGTGGGGTGGACATGTTTGGTGGTTACGGTGATGAGTTTGATGAAGGGAGTGGTGGGTGTAGGTAAGTTTATATTGATGTGATGTGTGGAGTTTGGAAAGTGGTATATCGGGAAGTGAGTCATGAAGTAAGCACAGTGCGGGAAATAGGTAAGCTTTGAGGCTCAACAAAGCTTACCTATTTAAACGGGACCAATAGGCAACGGAGATTACATGCGTCAATTCATATTATCTACAGACAATATAGCATCCCATCTCGACTGATTCTAAGCCCCGAATACTTGTAATGGATCGAAATGGGCTTTTTACGGCACATTCTGGGAAGAGGGGGGCGGTTGAAGGCATGGAAAACGGGATGCAGAACTATTCCTCCGCAGAAGAAGTATCCAGCATGGTCGAAGTGAGAATGCTTATTGAAGAAGAGGTTGTTATGGCTATGGGGAAGTGTCGGGGGGTGCCTCGACGGGAATATTATGTTAGATAACTGCGAGATGAGAGGCTCCCTCCCCGAAGATGCGAGCCGTCCGGTCGGTTTAATCACCGAGAGCAATTTTCTCAGCCAGCCAGGGGATCGAGGGCTTTGGTTTGATATTTTCTATCATGGCGCATATACGTCTGACCCAAAGGAAGAGATATCGCCATTGCTCTCTTCTCATCACATCCATCTTCTAGTCGGTAGCCCCTGCCACCACTGCTGTCACCGCCGCTCAGTTCTCACCACCACCGCCTTCTCCTTGTCACCGCCGCTCTCTTCTCACCGCAGCAGTCTCATTGACGTCAGCTCTGCCCTCATAAACGCGAGGGATCTCCTCCAGCTCCTCACCCCCTGATCGCTTTCTTCAAGACTATGTGTTGAAGAAAGTGCCTTGTATGTATTCCTGAGCGACCAAATAATGAAGCAATCCACCCCATGGAGTAACCCGTGGTTGGTTCCTAAATGCATCCAGCCTAAACATTCTGTGTCCTGCGACACCCTCATTTCCACCCCATTCGCCCTTGCTCTGCTACCCTGACCCTGTACAAGAGTCTCCAAGCTCGCGACTAATTCGGCTTCCGAAGTGTTTTCTTTGATTGTTCTGCAAAGTCCACGTGGGAAATGCATAGAGGAATATATACTCACCTTGATCATTGACAAATGACCTCTCCGATCAGAAAGTCGTGTCTACGTTTATGAGGGGATGACTGCCCGCAACTCCGTAGGGAAGGAGCGATGGCCGTGCCTTCTTCTTTCTAAACCCATCTAACTCAAGTTACTTAAATATGTCTTCCCAGCTGCCATATGTAACAGAACGCTACTTTCCCAACTTAATATCTAGTCAAGAGTCGCACAACGATAACAAGGGAGTGGATCGCTCCAACTTTTAATAAGGTTGCTTGGCTCACAGGCGACCAAGCTTCCAATGAGGCCGAGAACATCTATCATATCCGCAGTTCATGGCCTTAATAACCAGCTGTTCTAGGTAATTTTTGATGAAGCACATATTAAAACAAACGCAGACTCCATTACAAATAGGGCCTGCCAAGCCATCCCTCGATCTTACGCCAGCCACCACGGCATTTCTGTTGGGCAGATCGTTCTCTTCTCACCACATATATCTTCTTGTTGGTAGCCTCTGTCACCGTCGCTCTTTCTTACCGCATCACTCTTGTCGTCCGCAAACCTCTCTCATCACAAACGTGAGCACACGCCCGATGCGCTTCTCAGCGATAGCAAAGGCCCTTCAGACTATTCTCGAGAGGCACATGGGTTTCTGCGAGGGCGCTTATAGTCGGATATGGCCTCAGAGGAAAGTTGTGAACTCACAATGTATAAACTTGTTTTTATATACAAATAACCCCTTGATGGGGGCAGGTTTGTGAGACAACGTATTAGATCTATATGCAACTTCACAGGGAAGGAGCGATCGCCATGCCTTCCTCTCCCTGATATTACCTTGGATTGTAAGATGGCAGGAGAGTCTCTCATCCTCCCGTTCGTACTTTCCCAAGATTCACGAGACGTTGTATGCGATCTAAGCGCAACTTCACAAGGAAAGAGCGATAGCCGTGCCTTCCTATCTCTCATATTACCTTAAATTCCAAGACGGCAAGAGCAACTATCATCCTTCCGTTCGTACTTGCCTAGATTCACGAGACGTTGTATGAGATCCTCGCGCAACTCCACAGGGAAGGAGCGACGGCCATACCTTCCTCACTCCGTTATCACCTTACACTCTCGGAGGGTAGGAGCAACGCTCATTCATCCGTTCGTGCCTTCCTAAATTTAGGCTACAAAATACTGTGAGAAGCAAGACATGTGACATATCTGTTGTAGATATCATCGTTGCCAATCACTCACCGACGCCATCTGATATTTTCATATTTCCCCCACTGTTAATCGCTCAGCGACAGCACACCGAGGACCATAGCCTTGGAGCAGGCTCGCGCCTCATTCTCATGATTAAGTGAAGCCTAGCGTTTCTATGCCTCATCCATGATACCTTCTCGAAGTCTAATATCCTCGAGCCTCGTCCCCATAAAGCTCAAGTGAAGCCTAACTTCCCAGCCTTATCCCCTCAATCCCCTCTCAATACCAACCTTCCTCAAGCCTCAAAGCCTAACTCACCATC
Source organism: Pseudogymnoascus sp. WSF 3629 (assembly GCA_001662585.1). Classification (NCBI taxonomy): domain Eukaryota; kingdom Fungi; phylum Ascomycota; class Leotiomycetes; order Thelebolales; family Thelebolaceae; genus Pseudogymnoascus; species Pseudogymnoascus sp. WSF 3629. Next base: position 26,242 of record KV454672.1, read on the forward strand.
CCCTTCCCCCGTGAGACCCTTTCCAAACCCAATCCACCCAAGCCTCACCCAGAGCCTTCCCCAATCCCACCTCAAAATAGCCTCATCACACTATCCCACCTACCTCGCTCCAGCCTCAACCCCAGATACCATCCCAAGGCCAACACCCCCCCCACCATCTCCAACGCTGACACCTCCCGCCTAACCCACTCAAGCCTCATCCAACGCCGGCACCCCTTACCTAACCCACCCAAGCCCCATCCCAACACCCCCCTCCTCAAAAGCCAGATCCAGCCTCAACCCACAAGGCTCTACCAACCCCCTACCCTACCTCCCCCATGCCAAATCTGATCCCACAAGGCTCCCCCCATCCCAAAATCCCTCCTCCTCGTTACCCGGGCGTTGGAAAATGGGATCTAGGAAAGGCCTGCATCCTGCGGCCGCCTTGATGTTCGCAAAAAGGGGTGGAGGGGGGGGTCAGTTGGCTGCGGCCTGGACGTTGGGGGTCGTTGGTGGGTTGGTGGGCTGGTGGTGGTGGGTGAGATTTAGGGTCGTACGCACCACCTACCACCTTACCTCCGAGCACGACACGTTGGAAGGAGCACGGGATGTGATCGTTTCAGAGGAGGGGAGTTGGGGAGGATGATGGAGGGGAAGCTGCACAGCTCCCGATTTGTGTTTCATGTAGTGGGGATAGTTGATGGAGGGAGGGGGCGTGACCAGAAGGGTGGTTGCGAGTAAGGGTCCTAGAGAGGGGAGGGGGAGAGCGGGATGTCTCCTTTGGCTTTGGCACTGGCCTTGATGGATATTCCGGAGCGGGATGTTGGTATACCCTGTCCACCGCGATTCACGGGCCTGCGCCACTGACGATGTCGTGCACGCACTCGCCACATGTTCTTCAGCCGGGCCGGTACTGTGGGCGGGAGTGAGGGGATACTTGTTGAGCTGTGGCTTGCGCGTCGTTTCTCCACAGTCAGCTGCGTTGGTGTTTGTCTCTGTGTACGAGTACGAGTATGTGAGATATATTGAGCGTGAGAGTGAGAATGATAGTATACGCGTAACGTAACTGTAGACGAACATAATGTACGAGCTGACTGAGGCCATCGTAGAGGTCAGTAGTAGTCCTCCAGTAAACCCACCTCCACCCCCATCCAGTCCATCCAGTCCATCCAGCACTCGATACGGTAGCATCAGTAGTACGCAGCACCAGCACCTCTCCACAGGTCACGTCATCCTCCCCCCTCCGGCCAGATCCCCCTCCCATCGCCCATCTCCTCTTCCCCCCGCGCCGTCACATCCCGCAATTGGCTATATCGAGAAACATCACTTACCTATCAGCGTACTCACTCAAGGGAATGCTGTGCGCACATCTTCACCCCACCACCCCGCGCTAGCTCCTCCCTTCAAGCCAAAACCATCTATCACCCACCACCAGCCAGCGACTCGACACGATTTAACCCCGCACCAAACGCACCACCACACGGCTCCCTCCTCTTCACCCCTCACCATCATATCACCCAGCACAGTCCAGTCCAGCCAAACCAAGTCCACCTCTCACACACACACACACACCACCACAGACCACAGACCACAAACTCGACACACGCACACAAAGTAATTGGCCTACACACACACCACCTGCAGTCCCACCTGCACGATCGATGTGACCAAACCCGCCTTGTCCCCCCCTCATTCGTCCGCGGACAACCCACCCGCATCGCGGCGCGTAGCGTGTGTGCCACCGTGCCAACCGCTGGTAGGACGGGGCTTGCGCGCAGGGTCGGGTCGGTGGTTCGGCGCCTGCGTGTCACTGGTTGGGGGGGAGGAGGCGCAGTAGCCGGGTTTTCTCTGGGTCGGTGTTTGGGTTGGTGGGATGGGGGGGCGAGGGGGTGAAGTGGAGCATGCGGTCGCGAGGGGCGGGAGGAAGGGGAGGAAGGGAGGGTGTGGGATGGAAGGGGAGGGAAGGGGAGGAGGGGTATGATGCGAAAGATACCCCTCGCCTTCAACTTCCGCATGGGGGTTGCCATGGAGTTAGTACTGGTGCTACTACATGGTATGTATGGATGCGCGTTCTGAGGCCGTTTTGAGGCCATTAATGGTGGAGAGGCACGAGAGGGCAGGAGCGACTGACTGGTTGCTCTTGCCTGGTTGCTCTTGCCTGGACTGCAGTATACTGTATCATGCTCTACTATACACATTCGATACACACTCCTTGCTCTCATGACGACGGATAGGCATGGCGGTGGATACTTGTCTCCCTTGTCTCTCCCTCCATCTCCCCTCCATCGGCGCAGAGGGTCTTTCTTGTCAATCCGACCACTGACTGCCCGCGTTAACTCTCCACTCCTCTCCACTCTCGTGCGCTGCGGCCGGTCCTGATGATCGATCATGCTGCCCCATACAACACTATGGCACTCTATCAGCTCACTCGACTCAAGCCATCTCCATCTTGTATCTGTACGGTACAGCATCGTTGAAGTGGCCATTTCTCCATATTGAGATCCATACTTCTCCCACTGACCCCTGGACGGCTATAATCTATCTACATACGAAGTACAGTAGCTATAGTGGACCCCTCGCCTTCGTCGTCGCCATCCCCATCACCACCACCACCACCACCGCCGCCATGGTTATCACGCTCCCCGCCAGTGCACACCTGCCATCTCCTGGTTGGCTCTGCCTGCGTCCGTGGACAATCCCATCACCTCGCAAGCGCGGGGTGACGACTGCGTGATGGCTGAGCGCGATTGCCACTCTCGGCCATGTCATGTCTTGCCTAGTCTCGTCTTGTCGCTTGTCTTCTTGTCTCGTCTTTTGCCCTTCTCCTGCTCGCCTCGAGCTATATGTTCCTGCATCGTGACACCGGAGCTGGGTGTCCCGATCTGGTTGCCTGGTGTCCCTCTTTTCCCACCACCACCCCTCCCCCGTCCCCTCCCCTCCCCTCCCTCCCCGTTCCCGCTGCGGTCTATGTCTATCGCCGTTGGCGACAGGAGACAAGGGTTCAGCCACAGCGGCACTGGGGGCACTTTACTCGAGAGGTATGTGACGGGCGTAGGACGGCGTGGTAGAGTGAGAGTGAGCCTTGCCTGAACTCGGTGATGGTGGGGGCAGGCTTCTGTGTAGTCGAGTATGCTGTAAATAGATTCACGCTCAGTACTGTAAGAAAGCAGCAGCCTCGTAGCAAGAGTGAGGCGTTGGAATGTCAGATTTTTATATGATCAGCCTCGGGGTCCCCCAGCCCTTCTCGATCTAATATCTTACTTCCTTCGTATCTTACTCCCAATCCCATCTCATCCTCCTTCCGCCCTGAATCCGCCCGTCATCATCCTGATCCTGTGCCCCCAATCCCCCCCCCTTCCATCGACCTTCTTCCTTATTCCTTATTCCCCGTACGGCTCAGCGAAAACGAACTGTGGCAGGCTCCCGGTTCCCCCTCGTGCCTTCCCTGCCCTTCCCTTTCCCCCACCCCACACTCCACCAGGGCGCTGCGCTTCACCTTCCGTCGCAGATTTGGCCGAAGAACGGACCACTTCGCATAATCGCATTGAAAGGCTCTACACACTACACAATCTTCTCGTCTTGCCAGGGCGTCTCCGGTCAGGAATCGGACAGCAGCGCGGAATTGAATCTCACGAGTCAATTGGCTACTTTTCGTAACTTTCTTGGGTACTATACTATACAGGCCGCATACAGACCATACAGACCATTATCGACCACATCCAGAGACCAAAACCGACCACATACAGGCCCTTCTGGAGGAACATCATCCGGCGCGATTCGCCTCGTTCGTTTAGACCGGTAGTTGGGTGTCAGTGCAGACATTCTGGAGCCAGTGCGAGGCCAGTCTAAACCAGTGGGCGACTACCTCACCGCCACGTCTGGGAAGCGCAGGTCGACTACATTTACTCTAACCTTTTCCTGTCGGATACTATCAAATACTATCAAATAACGCGGGGGGCCAACTCTTGGATGACCCGCTTTCTCGTCGTCTTGGGACTATCACGACTATCCATCTATCTAGGATAAGTGCTGCGTGCTGCGTCTTGCGTCCTGCGTATACTCCATACGTACAGTAATAGCAAAGCAAGCAGGAAGCTGTGGATACCTGACCGAGGACCTGACCTGACCCCATCCACATCCACATCTGAGACCTCACAAACGACCCGGCCGCATCATCAACCTCGCCATCCTCCGCTTCTCTGGTCACTCCTCTACTCCATTCTACCCCACTGCCAGTGCCACTCTCGTCCATTACCCTACCTACCTACCTACCATAACAATAACAATAACAACACCTTCACAATCACAATCACAATCACACATCACCACCCATATCAACAACACTGACAAGATCAACTACTCGCTCTCAATCTCACTTACTCACCATTGCCTACCTCTTCTCGTCCATTCCAGCACGACCGCCTTGTTTCCGCTTCTTCATCGTTCCCTGGTGGTCCGTTTCACCCTGCTATACCGCCCCAATTCATTCGGAGCCCGCCAAAGCACCGACCAAACCGCCCGTCAACACATCACCACTTCAAGCAATATCCCCACGAGCTATACACCTCTTCGACTCATCCTCACTCATTACGACGCGCATTCCCATAGTCAGCTTTATACGGTGATTCCTCATCGCCACCGCCGCCCGTTCTAGCGAGAAATCTTCCGCCTTCGCCTTCGTTCCTGGTCTAATCGCTCACTAAGTCCCTAATCTCTCTTCCAATTGGTCCTTGGCCTCTCGGATAGCTTACCAAGCACCCTTCCGTCGCTCTCCCCGACCGAATCTGTCACTTTACAAACGCCCGCCCTGGCCCGAACCGTTGAGTGACGTTCATTCAGGGACTCACTCTCTCTCTCATCGACTTCGCAGCCAGTCTGTTTGCCTCCCATATAAGTGCTCACTCTTGCCACTTCATTGATCTTTGTACTCCTTCACTTCAACAACACATCTACACCTACACACGACCATCCCTATAACCACCATCTCAACTATCTCCATCGACATATACGATACCGACACCCTTCGATAAGTCTCCCAACCCCTCCAGACTACACCGATCGATACCCCCACCTGCGATGAGATAGCGAAAACAGGCTGCCCGATTCCGAGCACAACTACAATCACAACACACATTCGATGTCTCTCCCTCTCCCCCCAGATCCCTACAAGGCCCTCGGCGTAGCCAAGGATGCCGCCATCTCAGAGGTCAAGAGTGCCTACAGGAAACTCGTCCTCAAATGCCATCCGGATAAGGTCCAGGACCCGACCCTGAAGGCCCAGAAGCAGGATGAGTTCCAGAAGGTACAACAGGCCTACGAGCTCCTCACCGACGACACCAAGCGTACCGAATACGATGAGAAGATGAAGATGTTCGCCTTCCGGGATACACTGAGGTCACAAGTGCCCAAGAGTAGCCCCCAGAGCGCGAGATCGTCACCGCAAACCCATAACCCCCCTGTGTTCGATTACGAGGTTAGGACAGCAGAGCCGAGGTCGTCGAGGTTTAAGACCTCAAGGGCGCCGTCACCCGTGAGGGTGTATGAGAGGTCTAAGTCGTACGAAGAGGATCTGCCACCGAGGATGTACGATCAGGGATCGGGATCCAGGTCCGCAAGGAAAGCGGCGAGCTACGAGGACCGGAAGGCGCCCTCGAGGGAAGACGAGAGGCACCAGAGACTCGGCGAGCGTGAGCGCGAGCGCCGTGAGAAGGACCTCAACAAGAAGAACCTGAGCGCGTCGAAGAAGTCGCGCGACAAGGAGCGCAGGAAGGGCGTCGAGGAGAAGACGAGCAGCCGCCGCACACCCTTCATCGTCGACGGGGACGACTCCGACGAATACCGGTCACCGCGCTCCGAGCGTCGCTCGAGCAAGAGGTCCGACGACAAGATCCACGTCACCATGAAGGGCGGCGAGACCAACGAGTTCATCGTCACCGAGCGTACACGCAAGATCCAGCAGACCAGCGAGACTGCTGCACAGTACATACTGAAGTCGAAGTCGAAGGGCAAGAGCCCCGAGGCTGAGTTCCGTCCCCCAACCATGCGGCGCTCGGAGACATACCACGCTCCGCCGTACGCCACGCGTTACCCAGCTCCGCCCCCACAGACCTACATCGAAGCCGACTCGGACGACGAGCCCCGCCGCTCGTCTGCCCGCCCTCGATCTCGCCGACCTTCTGACGCTCTCCCCCCACGCATTCCCCCAGGAAATGAACCTTACATCGTTACCGCCGACCCCTCCTCCCGCAAACCTTCTCTCCAATCTCACTCCTCGGCGCCTCCCCTCGTTTCCGAACCACGCCGCAAAGAACCTCAGCGTGCTCAAACGATACAATCGGATTACCCTCGTCGCTCGTCCGCTTCGACCGTGCCCCCACCACCCCTCCCACGCGCCTCAACTTTCAACAACGGCGAGAAACCTCGACCCCATCGCCTCCAAACCGAATATTACCCCCCCTCTTCCGACTCCTCTGACTCGGATTCTGACGGCCCCGTCCGCTACGCCAGCCCCTCGCGTGCCCCACGCACCAGCCCCCCCATCCAGACCGGCACCCAAAAGCGGTACGTCATCGAAAAGTCCCGCGCAGTCCCTGTGGTCCGCTCCTCGCACCGCAAGGTCCTCCGCGACGACTCCTTCGTAGCAGGACGCGACCGCAGCGAAAGCCCCCGCGGCACTCCCGCCCGCGTTCCTGACCGCCCACCTGTCACCCGCTCTAGCACGTCGTCCGCCCGCGCTAGCTCCTCCGTCCGCGCCAGCTCCCGCACCACACCAACCTACTACGCATCCCCCACCGAGGACTCGCCGCCACGATCGAAGCGCGAGGTCCCGAGGGGTGTGCAGCAGCAGTCTAGCCCGGGCGGCGGATCGTTCTTTGGCGAGGTCAAGTACGCGCCTGCGTTTCGCCCGGAGGATGTCGCGTATGGCGATTATTATCGCCCCGGACAGACCACGGATTACTATCCGCAGTCACGACGGGGAGAAGCTGCTGCTGCGTATGCGTAGGAGCTGGCTTCTTTCCTGGGTCTTCTTCTGCCGAGTTGGGTTCTGAGGATCACACCACCGGTGGAGATGGGACCTTCGAGTCCATGAAGTGAGAGACCGAGCATTTGATCTCTTTCGCACATTTTTTGTTTTTTTCGATTTTTCTTCGATTCAAACCCATGTATATTCAACAAATAACGCAGTAACGACCGAAACCTCTACTACACTTTTTATTACTATTTATTGTTACCTCTTTGTTCTTTGTTTGTTACTTGTTTTTTACTCTAGCATTTTCACGACAACAGGCAGCAGCGGCGGCACAGCACAGCTCAGCACAGGACACACACACACTGGGAACGGACACGGGACAGGAGGGATGGGATTGGGCGGAGAGGCCACAGCGCGGCATTTTTTCTCTCGCTTTGTTTTGCATTTGACGGAACGGATGGATGGGTGGGTGGGATTGGTGGGTGGGATGGCGTTTGGATTGGATTGGATTGGACCAGATCGGTACCCTTCCCTTTGATGGACTTGTTGACGGCCGTATTTTTGCGTCCTATTGATGAGTTTTTTCGACTTGTTTTTGTAGTTAACTCTTTTTTATTTTGCCGTTTACTGGTGGTGGACGTGGAGGGGAGGGGAGGAGAAGTAGGTGCAGGATGGGGAGGTGGTTGGTGGTGGTGGAGGTGGAGGGGAGGGGAGGAGATAAGAAGTAGGTGGAGGATGGAGAGGTGGTTGGTGGTGGTGGAGGGTAGAGAGAGAAGTGAGTGGACTTGACTGGACTTGACTGGACTGGATGAGATCGAGATAGGACAGACAGAGAGGAGGCTGCTTCGCGGCGCACCATGAGATCCATGAACATATATGATAACAGTACCTGACTTCTATGCTCTTCTGCTTTGGTCGTCGTGTCTTGTGTCCATGATGTGGTCGTAATCCTGCTGCTTGGCCTGCTCTTGTGTTCGAGTCTAAGGAGGGATGTCTGTCGGTGTTGGGATGGGTGGCTGTATAGTAGTGTATATGTTCGTCCGGTGGTGGTGTACTATTTATTTGTATGAATACAAAATAATAATATAAAATTGCTCATTTATCTCTTGACTTCTGTGGTAATTTCAATGAGTGATCAAAATTATTTCCGTAATAAACTCATCCATCTTCGAAATTATGAGACCGTAGCTTTCTACTTGTTCACCACAGGCACAGCATCACACAAACAGTAGTCCTCCTCTCATATTATACTCGAGGTGTATGCTTAATATTTTAGAATGTGGCCTTTTACCCCGCACCTCCCCCCCCCCCAACCTTGACACGCCCACCTGCCCTTCGACAGCACATCCCGCCAGGTCCAAGTCTACACATCCCTTCAAATACGCTCAATGCATCATCCAATCCTTCCTTCCCTTCACACACCCTACCTCGGCTCCGACCAATCCACCTGCTCCACCAAACTCCCCAGCGCAGGCGTAGCATACGAAATCTTAAGCCTCAAGCGCAACGGCTAAAAACACCCCAATCATTAGCATCATCTTCGCCACCAAACACAAAACAGAAAGAAATAATCAAAACTCACCCCTTTACTCCCGGTAATCCGCATACTCTGCGTCGCCTCCTGCCCCGGCCCCAACTCCCCACTCGTAATCGCATTCAGCGCCAACTTCTGCGTCTTCGGCACCGCAGCCTGCAATCCAACGCCGGACTTGCCATCCGTGAACGACGCATTCGCAAAGCGCGCAGTCACCAGCACCACGCCCTCGGCGTTACGCTGCACTTGCAACGTCACGGTGAGGTCGTTCTTGGAGTAGCACGGCAGTACACCGGCGGGTTGTGGCGATGGTGCGGTGGGCGCGGGGGACATGCTCGAGAACATGTCGGGGGTGTTTTGGACGATGGGTGAGGTCGCGCTGGAGGGGCCGAAGAGGTTCATGATGTCGTTGACGTTGCTGGCGGACTTGGCGGATGGCGCAGGCGATGTAGTCCCGCCGAGGATATCAGCGAGGAGATCGGTGTTCTGCTGGCCACCCATCGCGGCACCGAGGTCAGCCTGCGGCGCACCGCTGTCATCGCCCATGAGGTCGAAGAGCAGGTCCTCGCTGGCGTTCTTCTTAGCGGGCGCGGCGCGGCGGGTAGCAGCAGCCGCGCTCTTCTTGGGCTTCTTAGTAGCCTCGCCGAGCACGCGCGACTCCTCCTTAATCTGCGGCGGGGGCATCTTCTCGAGCACACCGCGACGGATAGCGTCGTGCGCGAAGAGATTTCCGTACTCCACAGCGCGCTGCTGGACCTCGACGTCGAGACTGCGCGAGTGGCCCGCGAGGATGCGGCGGATCCTGTCGATCTGGGCGGGGTCGGTGAAGCGCGTTGAGAGCTTCATGAGGGCCGTGATGATGTATTCGTTTGCGGATTGGGTGGCGTAGCTGCTGTTGAGGATGGTGGAGAAGAGGTCGATCACCTCGCTCTCCTTGACTTCTTGGACTAGTTCGACTTCCTCGTAGTTTCCGCCCTTCAGGAGCAGATCGGCGAACTCGCCGATGCACCATGCTCCTCCTAATGTGAGGCCCTCTTGGGTGATGTCTTTCCTTAGCGCGGTGTATAGCTTTTGCACGACGTATTGCTGCAGGTCGGGAGTCGTAGCAACGAGTCGGATGAAGGAGGATAGGATCTGCTCCTTGACGTAGTTTCCGGCGAGCGAGAGAACACGAAGCATCGTATCAACGTGCCACCTCTTCGACGGTGAAAACCTATCCGCAGCGATGCCAATCTGGCTGGTCATGATCGGCTTGAACTCGTTGTCTGCAACCTCCAAGAAGGCGAGCAGTTCCCTAATGAGCACCCTGACGTTGCTCTCGTTGATCAGCGTGAAACTCAAATCGAGAGCTCGCCTTCTAATACTAATATCGGGATCACGCAAGCACTCCAAAATGGTGTTGCGATGCCTTTGGACGGCGTTGGGCTCGATCGCCACGACCTTAATAAGAGTATTAAGTGCCACATAACGGATGTTGTTGTCCCTATTCGCCAAAAACTTTCCGAGAATATTGACACCTAGAACGCGAAGTCCGGAGTCGGCCTCAATGTCGAGAATAGTTAAAACGGCTTCGTAGAGGATAGAGTTTCCAACATTCTTTGTAGAATCAGTGTTGGTTGCGACTTGTGCCAGGATGTCGTTGATATGCTCGCTCGTCTGCACATCGCCGTGTCCCAGAACCCTCAGGAGCTGTAGAATCTTAACTTGTAGGAAGGGGTCGGTGATGCCTGTAACGTCGTGCTCAGGGGAGTATCCAGAGCTAGCCAGTCCTTTCAAAGTCCGCACCAGTTGTCCACTCAGCGGTCGGAACTTCTCAACGATTCCCTCCTCACCGCCCTCGGCCTCATCGGCCTCGCAAAGGCTGGTAACCAGGGTCAAGCCACACAGCAAGACGCCATGGTTGCGGTCTGACAGGAGGTTGGCAGCTTTATCAACGAAATGTTCTTGTAAATCGGGGACCTTTCGGCAAATCCGCATTGCGCATAGGGCCGCTTTCCTCCGAATATATGGGTTCGCTGTTGAAATGAGGGTCTCAATCTCGGGGAATAAATCTCTCGACATCTCGACCGAGGCAATATTTCCGAGTGTGCACAGAGCCAGGCCAACAACGTATTGGTTCGAGTGGTTCAAGTCATTCTTCAAAGAGTTTGTGACGAGCGTCAAAACCTCCTGGTTCTCATCCAAAAGCAACATCGTTCCCAGGTACCCCAATCGTTTATCCGCGAATCGAGGGGAGGCCAGCAGTTTAAGGCATTCGATCTGTCCGAAATGTGTCCGCTCGCCGAGGGTGAAGAGGTATAATAATTTGGCTACATTGTTCCTTCTGTATGATGATTTGAGTCAGGTCCCGTCCCTATAGAGGCTTATCAGGAGCAACGAACCGAACATTGTGGTCTCCGCTTTCCTCCCTGAAGCTCGCGCGGATAGCTGCACTCTCCTTCTGAACTACGGCACGCTCGTCGGCGATTGTTTTCGACGCGCGAACGTTCCGAATGAACTGCTTCACTGGGTACTGGTCAGCTTCAACCTCACCAGCGAGGGGCAACTTGTTCCCTACAAGAACTCATCCTGGCTTGTTAAGACCCCGGTCTGGGGCGTAAGTCAGTTCTCCTCTAGCAGATAAGGTCCGGGTCGTCTTCGCCGTGTTGATTAAACTATCATTTGTAAATAGAAAGGCCGTAAATTGAGTAGAATGTGAAGTTTCCCTGGGCGATCATAGGGAGCAACACCTTTCGCTTGTGCGGGATGGACCACAGCGAAACATTGGGGTTGCATACTAAAATCAGCAGCCAATTAGAGACACGCACCCAATTGGTGAGGCTCGGAGGTTGTGGCTCAACAATGCCGATGCGCCACATACGCCACATGTCAGAGGATACCGATGATGTCGTTTTGCTGCGGCGGGCCCGCCCCGGATACTTTCGACCCCGAATTCAAGCTATTCCAGAGCTTCATAGAAGGATATATATCGCCCACCACCCCTCATCTATCGGCTATAACAGCTGTTCTATTCTTCTTAATTCAACTATCTGCCTTCACATGGACCATTGATTCTTCTTTCCCAACACAATTATCCGTCAAAACTCGTTATAAACACGCGGCTTACTATACCGTACGTTGCGGTTGAGGGGCGGCAAAAGTATTTGATGATTTGGCCATTCCACTGTGGCTAGAGACAGGACGCGCTATTTAACAAGCACCACTCTTTATATCATAAAATGGCTTCCACAGCCAGAGCACATATCAATGGAGACCACGAAAGCACGGTGCGGCCTCGACTGGGCAAGCCGGCCAATCCGCAGGTCTTACGCACAAAAAGTACTGAATCCATGACAATGGACATCGCGGAGACAGGCTCAATCTCCTCACACACAAGGTAACTTTCGCCCCGAGGAAACCATGCGCAGGTGCTCATTTGTCCACAGTGGTCGTTCCACGCCAGTTCCGTCAGATGCCCCTCCCTCCGTCCAAGTCGTGTCGAGCACACGGAAACAAGTCAGAGCAGACGTCCGCCGGCGCCTCTTCCCAACCATAGAGTATGCATCTCGAGTGTCACATTTCGACCCCGACAGCGATTATCGAGATTTCCAAGGATTCTTTGTCCTTTTTTGGATTGGTCTGGCAATCATGGCCATTACCACTATGGCGAGAAATATGAAGGATACTGGAAATCCCTTCAGACACCAGATATGGCAGCTGTTCACAATCAAGACGTGGGAATTGGCAGTTGCCGACTTCTTCATGGCCGCAACTATGTGCATGTCGCTACCGCTACACCGTCTGTTCCGGAGTTTTGACATACTTCGGTGGAAGAATACCGGAATGATCATCCAGAGTCTGTTCGAAGCTGCATGGTTCTCGGTATGGATCGCCGTGCCATTCCACTTCGAGTGGACGTGGACCGCGCAGGTTTTTTTGGTTCTCCACACTCTGACACTCCTGATGAAGATGCATTCCTACGCCTTCTACAACGGCCACCTCAGCGAGGCCGAACGACGCCTCAAGGAACTTGACAAGCCGTCTACAGCCTCTAAGGAGCCCGCATACCAATACCCCCCCTCGGGGCCCGTCTCGGCTGACGACAAGGGCTTTTTCCCCGATACCTCTGACGAGAAATCGGACTTATCTTCTCTGCGTGAGGACTTGGCCCGCGAGCTCGTATCCCCTCTCGGCAACCAAGCCTACCCCAAGAACCTCACGTGGGGAAATTTTATTGACTTCCTCTTTTGCCCAACTCTCTGCTACGAGCTCGAATACCCACGCACATCCCGCATTCGCTGGGATCAACTCGCCTACAAGATCCTAGCAGTCTTCGGTGTCATTTTCCTACTCACCATCACGTCCGAGGAATTTATTGTTCCCGTCCTTCAAAATTCAGGCCCGCGCATCCAAGAGGCAACGTCAGCCTCTGAAACTCTCCTCGTGCTCGCTGAGACAATCAGCCAGCTCCTCTTCCCATTCATGATCACCTTCCTCCTCGTCTTCCTCGTCATCTTCGAGTACGCGCTTGGCGCCTTCGCCGAGATGACCCGCTTCGCCGACCGCCACTTCTACAGTGACTGGTGGAACAGCACGGATTGGCTCGAGTTCAGCCGCGAGTGGAATATTCCCGTGCACCACTTCTTCCGGCGGCACGTGTACATCGCATCGGTGCCGCATATCGGAAAACCCATGGCGACGCTCATAACATTCCTTATCTCGGCCATCGGGCACGAGATCGTGATGGCATGCATTACGAAGAAGATCCGCGGCTATGGGTTTCTGGCCCAGATGAGCCAGCTGCCTATCGTCATGATACAACGCACGAAATGGAGCAAGGGGAGGAGAGTCTTGAATAATGCGGCGTTCTGGAGCTCGATGATTTTGGGATTGAGCATGATCTGCTCACTCTATGTGCTTGTGTAGGCATGTATATTGCCTGTTTTAGTTTTGAAAATACGATACCCGATTCCCTCTTTGATATTCTGGATGGAATTATATTTTAGATTTGGTTTTTTGTATCGCATATATTTAATCATTGATTACATATAGGTCAATTAGCTCTCTATTCCAATTTTAATATTCCCGTTATTTTAAAAAATATATTGAACCATAGCTTGTATTTACGTCAATAATACCTAAAAACATCAAATTTACGTAATAAACTAGCTACACTTTGTGAGCGTCAAATGTCTCTTAGGGAAGGAGCGACGGGCTTGCTCTTTCCAACTTATAGAGTTATAACAGTTTAAGTGGCAAAAGATGCATAGGATGCACCGGAGATATAACGTATATGGAGAATGTAAAACATACATAATTAAAGTTTGGCTAAATCATCCCAATCAAACTGGCCTGCTGGCCCAATGGCAAGGCGCTTGACTACGAATCAAGAGATTGCAGGTTCGATCCCTGCGTAGGTCACATGATTACTATCTGATTCGGATATATTTTTTTGCTTTTTTCTCACCTGGCGGCCCAAGTAAGAAAGCGAGAAACAACGCCTGGTGTGTTCCCTTTGGTCGGGGAACAGGCGGCAGATTTACTTTTGGTGTTCCTCACAATTCAAATTATCCGGCTACACCATATCCTTGGCCACCGCGGTGCGACTCTTAAAAGACAAATATGACGTGTAACTTAGTGGTATCAATTCCTGAACATACAATATGCCTACACAAATCCAAGCAAATCGTTACTCGTAATCTTTCCTTGCTGCCCAAGCGCCAAAAACCGTCCCTGCCAATACTATAGATATTCATGATTCCAACCAAGCCTGGCGTGACTTTTCTCCGCCTCACCATACAGGCGCAATGACCTTCCCTCCTTCAACGATGATCTGCTCATCAATCCTCTTCTCCGTCTCTCCGTACTCAAGGCGCTTGTACGTTGTAATCCGCGCCTCGTTCATGTCAATGTCGAATAATCGTACACGCCGATGGTATCCGCCGTAGCCTCCATAACCACCGAATCCAGAACCGCCACCGTAACACATCCAGAGCGCTGGACGCTCTTTCTCCATGGATAACCCGCAGTAGTCGTTTGCGTGGTCGCTGTTATTTTAGATTAGCTGTGTAGTGCGGGGAAGTGCAAAGGGGTACATACTGTCCGCAGCTAACCATCAGAACCCCTTCTTCTACGAGAGCATCTCTGAATCCCGAGTTGAATTTTGGCGCCGTGACGCCTTCCCTGGCCTCGCCTATGGCCGTCATGTTCTGGGTGAGATACTCGGGCAATGGGATATGGATGAAGGCGAGATCCATATGTACTTTCGTATACTCCCGATGTGCCTTCTTCAGTCCCTGGGCCGTCGATTTAAACCAATCGATTTGGTTCTGCTTCAACCAGTCGTAACCTTCGTAATTTCGCTCGTCCGGCGTATAGGCATGCGTATCTAGTAAATATAATGTGAGCGCCGAGTGTTTCGAAGAGCCTCGCGCAAGAACTTCAACATAATAATTTCCCACCCCAGCAATTTCCTCAGGCCCCGCCTCAGAAATGGAATAGGGTAGCGATTCGACGAGCTCCATCTGCTCGGAACGACTGAGTGTCTTCTCGTCGTCGTGGTTTCCGAAGATAGTTGCATATGGAATCTTGCGCTTGATGAAGAGCTCGGCAAACTTGAAGATTGCGGTTTGAGCATCGGGCGCTGTGTCACCATTAACCTGGTCGCCGCTGAGAACGACTAGGTCGGGCTTCTCATTGTCGAGGATCTTCCCAATAAACTCGAGGGTTCGAGTGTCCGCCTCACAGGGCCCATTATTCTCCGGGAAGGCATCGCGGCATTCGCCGACGCCTGTGCTCAGATGCAAGTCTGCAACCTGCAAGATCTTGAACTTCCCGTTGTCGTTAATTCGCGGAACAGTTTTTGTAATCGGAGCTGGCTTGCCGCGCCGTATGCTTATTCGCGCCCCGTGTCTCTCGACGCCACTATCTAGTAGGAGCGCCGTATCCTTGATCTCCCAGCCTTTGCGCGGTTCCACTGCGTCGGGGCCGAAAAGGACGTCCACACTCGTCACCGCATGAGTTGAATCGCTTGCGTGTCGTCGCCCACTACGCTTTATCCAGATTCCCGCCGGCCTGGACTCCCATTGTCCACCGGCCTCGTCTTTAGCCCCATTTGTCGGGACTAGGCGACTGACGGCTAGATCAACCACAATCTTATCATCCGGTAGCAAGTCTTCCTCCTTCTTCCTCTCCACGAAGACATATCCACTGTTCACCCAGGCAGTACCCAAGTACAAGTCCTTTTCGATACGGTGCCATGTTTCGCCCGGTGATTTGCAGCTCGTGAAGAGGTTAACGGTAGAGCACGTCTTGACGGTGACATCTGTGATCACCAGCCCGGCGTGGTGTGCTGGGAGGAAGGTGTGGACCGAGGCGGGAAGGACACGGAATCGACTGTCCAGGAGGAAGAGGAGCAAGATACCGATTACCGTTGCTGTCGAAAGCTGGATAATAGCGCGCACCTATAAAGCAAGTCAGCACAGATCATATTTTGCCAGGCCGTAGATACGTACATATCGCCGGGTCATCATGGTCTCTGTTAGCTGGCCTTCTGAGCTCGAAGGCGCGCGGCCTCGAAGCTTGACCTAATAGACAGCGGGCTCTCTATGGTCCGTCCCATGAGTCCATCCATTCAGAGGCTGATATAGCAACTGCCTCCAAGCAATAGGGAGTATGCGCCTCTTGTCGTCGTCGCGGGATGATAGTTGTAGTCTCAAGGAGGATTTCACGGTGGCATTGGTCGAGGTCGCCCCGGACTTGCCAAAAATCCGGGGGGTGCATTTAGCGAGACGCTGAGTTTGGTAACCCAAGCAGGTAGCTAACTAAGACCAATAGTCTTAGAAGTATAACTTCCCATGTTAAGAGCGGTTACTGGCTCGCCACTCTACTATTTATGTTTATAATTATAATTCAGTTGCCGCCCGAATTCTATTCTAGTAAGTTGGTTTATTGGCAGCCGTTGGCTGTTGCATGGGGATCAACGGATAAATGCTTAAAGCGTTGCCGTGTCAGGTGAACTGTACTAAAGCGCGTCTTGCCAATCTCTGGTGCAGGCGCAAAGAGTTAGAACCTGGGTGAAAGAGGATCTGTCGCCTGATATATCTTTATAAATGAGGAACCATCAAATAATATATAATCTGAAATACTATCGGTGGGACATATCATATCATATCGTGCTCCCTTACATGCCGTTTCCACGTTTTCAACGTGTCCCAGCCTTTTGAGATATCAAAGTCGCTAAGGAGCATCTGCCCCTGTCAACAACCTCATCCCCTTTCAACCATCGTCAGCCGCCCTCTCCCACTGTTTTGCACCCCTCTGATATCCACCAAACGACACTATTCAGGCCTCCATTGACGTTGATTCTTGAGAGGACAGGTTGCTGTATAAGCTCTGTAACCTTTCGTGACAACTGAGGTCGAATTTAGCGCCACAACAGTCTCTACCAGCAAATCTTCGAACTTGGACCCTGGGTTTCAGTGGGCCCCTTGATAGAAGCTCCAGCTGTTTTGCAACCTTCAACACGATCATTCAGCCAGTTTTGAGCGCATATTCTCCTTTACCGATACGCAAGGTCTTCTAGAACCTACAATTTCGATCGCCCAAATAATTTACCTTCCCCACAACTCTTTCCGACTACATACACAGCCACAACCTTACCTCTGGGTCAACAACGGCACGGCCACCTGCATCCTTGTGGTGAAACAAACCGAACCTAAAACCCCTTTGGAGCGTATATCTCCCGAATCTTTATAAAGAGAGAGAAAGATCACGCTCAATGGCTGCGGTATCCGCACCGCAAGCCACAGGCGCACTGACACCTCCTACGAGCTCTGAGGGGAATGCGAGCGCGTGGGATTACTCCGTACCATCTAGAAACCAGGTATGGACCTTTCACGTCTTGTTGGGCATGGTGGGAACCTTGTTATATGCGTATCTAGGACGCGCAATATCTCTCCAATGCCTCCGTTGATTACCCTGTTGCGGAAAGCTGACCTTGCTTTAACTTTAGCAATCTACATTTCCCCGCCAGCAACACGACGAGACCTCTCACGCAGAGCGAAAGCAAATGACTTCCCACCCCAACGGCTCTACGCGCCGTAATGATGCAGCAAAGCAATCTAGATCAAATTCAGCCGCTGAGCCGGCTCACGCGCCTGCACGCTTGAACAACCTCAACAAAAACGGAAGCATGAGTGGAACGGACAGCCCATCTGACAGTTTAGTCGACCTCTACAGCTCTGGACCAGGAAAGAGTGCAGCCAACGGTGTGGATCATAGCGAGCGGGGTCGAGAAGGAAAGGGCGGAGCTTTATATCAAGAAGACGACCCTGGCTGGATTCATAGGGACAAACTGGCACGGATCGAGAGCCGCGAACTACAGGCAGCTGGGATCATACTTCCCCGCACGCGGGCATACAGCAGGAGGGAGAGGAGTCGAGATACGTCGGCCACTGGTCTTCACAGAAACGAGCAACACCCGGCAAAGCAACAGCGTGTCGGGAGCCCAACCGCCGAAGAGATAGAAGATGACGACTCTGCGGGATGGGATCCGCGAACGCCGGAGGAAATCGCAGCGGATGCCAACTCCAGTTATCGCGACTACGGTTCCCTCTCGAAGGGCTCCTCCAAGATACCCCTCGCCCTGACAAGCCCCGCACCAATACCCTGGGAGTACCTCGAGCGTGACGCACCTATGCAGCGCAGCCGCAGCGCCGTCTGGGGCGGCGAAGACGACTCTATTGCCTACCCCCCTCCCCGCGCGAAAGCCTCCTCCGAAGAACCCCTCTTCCAACCTACTCCGACTACCACCCCGTCCGCACCAAAACGCTTCGCCTCCACCGACAGCTCCCCCAAGAAGTCCGCCAACGCGACACCTACAACCCGCAAGCTGTCTGCCAACAGCGTGACCTCAAAGCCTCCGCTCACCCAACAAACCCAGAAACAAAAGGGACGCTCCGGCTCCAACAGTCGCCCGACGACCCGTTCCGGCGAAATCAAGACCCCCGGGGGCGATCCACCGTGGCTCGCATCAATGTACAAGCCTGACCCACGCTTGCCACCCGACCAGCAGATCCTCCCCACCGTCGCGCGGCGCCTGCAGCAAGAACAGTGGGAGAAGGACGGCAAGTTTGGGAACGTATACGACCGCGACTTCCGCCCGCTCAACGACGACGAGATCAAGATGCCCGAACCCGCAGTCGTCGCGCTAGAGGAGCAACCCGAGGCGAAACAGGAAGAGCTGCTCCCACAGTGGCCACTGAGAAAGGCGAGGAGTCCTGAGCCGAGCCGCCCGGGCACATCAAGCGGCTATTCCACTATGCCGCGCATCCAGAACGCGCCGAGCAGGATACAATCCCCGATGCTGGCGCAGTTCCCCGTGCACGGGTTCCAGCCGGAGGAGGCGGCGCCCGAGAAGAAGAAGGGCGGCTGCGGATGCTGCGTCGTGATGTGATTTCTTCATCCGTTGATACCGACGTTACTGAACTGTACAAACCGTTTTTTCCCAAGCGGCACCATATTGGGCTAGAGATATATATCCTGCCCCGGACTCGCCGCGCTTCACATACCTCGCATTACTTCAACAGCATGGCTGCCCAGCGACTTTTGGCAGCCCGTTTACTGCGCTTCTTTTTATATATTACACGACGACCCATGACCCACCTTGATTACTGGTTTTATTTTTCCTTTTCCACACCTTGTTATGTTTTTTTTACCCCGTCCCCTGATTCCCGCCCGCAGGGCAAGCGGCCAGTTCATTTGTTTTCCATGTGTCTCTCCTCGGCTCGGCGTTCTTGTGCGTTGTTTGTGCGGCGTTCTGATTGCTCTTTATTCTTGATATTACTGGGGAGCAGAGCGGAGCGCTGTTGGGCTTTTGGTGCGGTGATGGTGGTGCTTGGTGTGTTTTGTTTTCACTTGTGGTGAGGAGGATTAGGAAGGAGGGAGATGGCAGGGGGATATGAGAGGGGATGGGAGGGGGAGGGTGTGGAGTAGGAGTAGGTGGTTGTATACATATACTGTGTAGCTAGATTGGGTGATTGAGGAGAGGAGGGAGGAAGGAGGAGGATGAGAATTTCAAACAACGATTGACAAAGACAAGCGATTGATAGATGCGATGTGATGATTGAGATGCAGGAAGCGCTTCCTTCCCCGGCCCCGTGCTAATTTGCCACTCGACTTAGCAACATCCGGGGGTTCATCCTGCCACGACAACGGAGGATGGGCATGCTTCCGTGACGACCCCGAGATGAAGGTGGGGGATAACCCGAGCCGTGTGACGACACATCTACAACCCGGACAGTGATCCCACGAACCTCAGCAACACCCAGCACCTCCATCCATTGATCTACCCCCTTAATCCACACTCTCATCCACCTCCCCCCCCCCCTCCCCCCCCCTGAACCGCTGAGCTGAAAGACATGACATGTCGCCGATCCTCCCACCCTCCACACCCAAACGTGCCCCGATTCGTCGTGCCTTCCCTCATCCCCAAACCACCACCGGTCGGCGCCCCACACTCGGCTCACCTCACCTCAATTAAGGTACATCCGCTGGAGCAGGTCAGCTATCTTAGCTCGATTAGTTCATCAAAAATCACAATCTCAGCACCTCCAAAATCACCCCGTCCGTCCCACTCTGCCCTCCCTCCCTCCTCCGTCCGTTCCCTATCCCTATCCCGAAAACCGGGAAACTCGTAATACCAAGACCATCACCGTTCATTACTCCTCCAACTTACTGTACCTCTCACAAAACAGGCCCGTTTGTTTCCCCCTCCGTCCCCCTGCCTGCCGCCCACCAAACCCACTCAACCACCTAGCGCCGATTCCATCGGCACCGACTGTTTCGCATCCCCCATCAACCCTCCCTCTTGCAAATCTCCTCCCTCTTGCAGGAGATTTGCACTCAAAACGCCCCGCCCCCTATCCGCCACCACGGCCACGGCGAAAGGGGGCACCGAGCGGGCTACCCACTACTGACCGTCACACCGTCATCGCGACGGACGTCCATCATCATTCAGCCCCTCTCCACCAGATCGCCCCGGCCCATCCGTCGCGCGCGCCTGAAACGAACCGCGAGGGTTGGCAGCGCAGGGCTGTTGGTATTCGCGAGTGAGCGAGATGGGCTGCTTGCTGCTCGGGGGCCGTTCAGGCAGCGCGGGGTGATGGAGGAAGGCTGATCGACGGGTTTAATGTCCGGCGCGTGCGTGCGTGCGTGATGTGATGGTGGATGATGGATTGGGGGGTTGGATTGGATTGGGGTGCGGTGAGCGGTGTATTGCCGGTCTATCTGTCGGTTGGGCGGGTGTATGGAGGGGAGGGAGGGATGGCATCGATGAGGGACGGCTCTACTTACTCCGCCGTTTTGTTGTGCAGTAGAATACTACTCCTACTCCTGCACGAATCGCCCGGCCTCTGCACTGCTGCACCATCAAGCACGTACATAACTGCTGCACATATACATATGTGCATGCGCGATTTCGCGCATTACGTGGGATGGATGGATTACAAAGATAGAAGAGAGGGGGTTTTCAACGCAAAAATGCGGCTGCGCGGCATGCGTGCGCTGGGTAAAATGGGTAAATGTGAAATGTGAGGAGGGAGAGAGATAGAGCGACGGCAAGGTGCATGCATGCATGCAGGCGGCAGGTAGGCGTTCTTCTTCGTGAGCGAGCGCGGGATGGATGCGCGTTGCACGATGCAGGATGTCATGATAACACCACCAACTTACTGTAATCTATCTACTCCATACCGAACAGCCGTACAGTCCTGCACAATAACAGCACGAGATCACATTCCCCTCCGCCGATCGGCGCTGTCACCACCACCCAGACCGAACGCCTTTTCCTGTGCTGGCTGGTGGCCCACCTACAGGCCTTGCATTGCATTGCAGTCTCGTCTGTGTCTGTCCGTCGGGTTTGCATAAACGGCGGTATAGTAAAAAAAAAAAAAAAAATTCAACTCCGTCCACCTAATCTTACCCATGCAATAACACCCGCCAAAAAAAAGCCAACGTCCGTTTTTTTTCTCACGTTACACCTCGGTGAAACCTTGAATCTTGGGCAAACAGAAACAGGGCTGGCCTGGCCTTGGGGCTGGACTGGACTGGACCTGGGGCATAGAACTGAACCCCCATTTAATTCTCCGACGGCCAGACCGGGCCTTGTAGTCACGGGTGCTTGTGTTTGCAAAAGATGTGTCGTCGTTCCTGGAATGGTCTGGACGGCGGTCTGGATTTGTCGGTGGCTGGCTGGATGGTTGGCTTCTGGCCTTGGCTTGGCTTTGTGTTTCGGTGTACTCTGCTGTACTGTACCGTACCACGCCACTGTAAGGCTGGACAGATGATGGCCCGGGACGTCTGGATCGCTCGGCATAACTAAAACTAAACTTACGCGTATACCTGGGCTGGGGCTGTAACGTAACTCTGCGGCGGTGCTGTTGCGTGGTCTCACATTGAGCCGCTCGCTGGTCTCACCCTATCCTATGCCGCCGCAGTCTCACGTCCTTCCGCAGTCCGCAGTCCGGAGTGTTACCATTTCCGTAACGTCTTTACTTTACCCTTTGTTCTGTGGTCTCGCCAGGCCGTGTCGAGACTGCCGGCGCGGCTGTGGGTTTGTTAGAGATAGGTTAGCTCGGCGGCACTTTCTGTGACTGTGACGGCGAGATGAGCTCAGTATGACCGACTGGTTGTGGTTGTGCTGTGCGGTGCCTATGATGGGTAAGTTGCGGGAATAAGATGGAATAAGATGCTCGAGTACATGTAGAGTAGAGCTCTTACACACCTGACACCGTAGAAAATGAGATGCCGTTGATGCAATTGTTCGTACGAGTGCTCGTACAAGTGTTCGTACCGTCGTATAAATGTTTCGGCATGTATCCATCGCAAACACAACAGGCACGGGATGTACATTCTGTACTGTGTGTACATACACAAGTTACATCGTCACTGACGGGAGATCTGCCAGCCAGCCAACCTGCTGCCCGGGTCGCTGGATCGATGCCCGAGGTCTGTGAGCGGGTACGGAGAAGGTACTTGCTGTACAGTGCATGCCGCAGCGTATGTGCGTTCCTTGCTAGACACCGTTATTTTTGCTGTCTTGTCTCTCTCATGCGTACGTTTTCTTGCTTTTCCTTGTGTTTGTTTCCTGGTCGCCGCCGCGATGTGACCCTATGTTGGGAATAGCGAGGGGCACGCACGTACAGCATATCGTATCGGCGCACGGGATAATAGAAGTTAGTATATGCACAGTAGGGGCCTAAGGGGGAAGGGGGGGGAGGCACGGTAGGGTTAAAAAAAGAAGTTAGAAGGGCGGGCGCATGCATGGAAGGGGGGTGGAAGGGAGGGATGGAAGCCGGGAAACCGACACACCCGCACGGGATGTGTCTGTCGAGTCTGTGTGAGGGTTTGTGCCTTGGAAAATGGTAAAGACACATGAGACGTAATCATGATTTTGGTACATATATATATATATAGTATACAGACACGAGTATATACACAGAAAATACTGGTTAGTATATGGCAATATCATGGCAGCAAATAAATAGAACAACGTGCAGCTCGGGGACACGGGCATTAGGCCGTATTGAGCGAACGAGCGAGGATGATTTCTTGTCCGCGGTATCGTGGAACCATGGGCACTGACATCAATCGTGGCATGGCATCGTGTGTATCGTCGGCGGTACTATCATGGTAATAATGTGCGCTCGGAGGGGTGACGACGTGTTTCTGCACCTCCTCCCTCGCTCAGGCACTCTCAACAATTTTTTTTCCCCTTTCTTTCCTATTTGCGCCTTTTTGCGCCCTCTCGCCCTGCTTCATCTCCTACTCCTTCCGTCCTTCCTGCCTTGGCAAGGCGTACGAGGGACTCATACGCACGTACTGTACTGTATACACCACGTCGCGCAGATATTGAATATGGCCCACCTTTTGTATTGGGTTTTGTTTCCGTTTTTCCCATGGTGTGGTGTTTGTGCTTGGTTTGTGCTTGGGGGCGTTGGGCCGGATAGAATGTCTCCGAGCGGAAGGTGTACTGACTGGTAAGGGCACGAGATGAAGGACGACGCGCGGGTCCCAAGCAAGCTATCACATCGGAGAGAAGTAGCGAGCGAACAGTCATAGTGAACAGCTGTCAGTCAGCCAAGCGAGAGCGGACCGAGTCGGTAAGAGTGGTAATGTAAGAGTGGTACTGTGATAGCTGCCATCCAGCCAGTAGCCAGGCCAAGCGAGGGACAGAACGCCAAAAGGCTCGGGAAGCGGCAGTAACAGTGGATGTGATGGGATGGATGGAGTTGAGTGGGAATTGTGATGGGGACGCGGATGGGGATGGGGTCGGGGTTTTTTTTTGCTGGCTGGTGCCTTGCTATTACCTGTGCAGGGTGAGGATTGGGTGGGAGGGGAGGGGGGACGTTGATGCCTGGTCACGAGCGACGAGGAAAGCGGACAGGCGGAGAGGCGAACACGGACAGAGGCGAACAGACGGTGAGAGGGAAGAGAGGGGAAGAATAGTCGGTGAGAGAGTTGCTAATAATAATAATAATAATAAGATCGTAAGATCATAAGAATAGAAATAATGGAGTAACAGCGCAGGATCTGAGTCGTACACGAATTTGTTGTTGAGGCGTATCAACACACAGCACAGCAAAGCACAGTCAGTCCCAGCGCAGAAGCAGTCATGGAAGAGAGAGAGTCGTAATCTGAGTGCAGTGCATTGCATAAGCATAGACGGATGTCACAGATGTCACAGATGTTACCCACATACAGCACAGCATCTCACATACAGTGCAGTGCGTAGGGCGTGGGTCATGATTTGATCTGACGGGATCTCACATACCGCTGTTTCTTTACCGTGCAGCTTGGCGTGCAGGTAACGCGTCCTCTACCCGTTGTGCTGGTTGTGCTGGTTGTGGTGGAGTAGGAGGGAGGATACAATCTCCGCTGTCCACGTCTTTTTGCAGCTTTTTTGCTTCATCTGATGATTGATGACTCTGCTCCGTATGCCTATCCTATACTATATCCTATACTACACTAATTGGGCAGTAAGAACGACCTGATGGATCACACACCTCTCCCGCTGTGACCACTCCTCCCACTCTGATGGGGTTGATGGGGTTGATTGCTGATCTCGGGTCCGATCACTCACATCAGCACACGCACAGCTCTCATCGCATGGCATCCCATGGCATCCCATGGCATCCCATCGCATCGAATGAGACTCATCTCCGACGTGAAACAGTCAATCGGTCAAGCGGCATTTCCACCTTGGTGCCAGTTGGTGCCAGCTGGTGCCAGTTCGTGGCACTAATGCAAGCGTATCGACCAGAGTATCGTGGTGTACCCTACTGTATCGAGTGTATATTCGAGTGTATTCGAGTGTATCGAGTGTAATTCGTCTGTATCGTCCGTATCCAAGTGTACCCGTTGAACCCACCCCTGCCCATCTCCTGCATTACCTATGCACTCTAGGTGGAGTTACAAGTACTACAGCACGGCGACGTCATCTCTGCCCTCCTGGTCCTCCGCACTGCCCCTCCACCCACCAAACACCCTTGCCCACCCTTGCCCACCGACGTTCAAACCCGTCGTGACCACCATCCCACCACCGATGAAAGTCCCTCACCCGCAGCAATCACCGCAAAACGGTACTTCGTGTATGGTTGTGTATGGTCGTGTCCCTCCACACCTCATTTTCTCTCCCACCACTCATCTTTCTCATCTCCTACCATACCGAGTAGTCCTCGTCCCTCTCTCCCTCACATTAATCCCCAAAGTTACACGTTTCCCAAGCCTGCCCAATGTATATTCCTTGTACCTATGAAGTATCTCCGAGTCACGTTACGAGTCACTCCAGCCTACTCCAGCCTACTCCATCCTGATCCCCCCACCTCTCCCAACCCAATTCCACACCCAATTCACCCCTCTCTTCCTCTTCTTCCTCCACCCTTCCCTCCCCTCCTCTCCTCCGCATCTAATTTTTTTCCCTTTTCACGGTACACACCCAGCTACAACCCAAGCTACATTTTGTACAGCCCAACTACATCACAGGTACCCCTAGCCCTCTTAGCTCTCTCTTAGCGCCCCAAGGGATCATCCGCCCCAAACCCTTTTTTTTCCCCTTCCTGCAACCTTCGACAAGCGTGAAACGAAACAAACCACATGCGAAATTCCCAACCGTCACTACCTACTACTCCAGTATACTCTTTTTTTTTTGCTCTCCACTCATTCCCCCATTGCCCATCCCCCTAATCCATCCCAATCCCTCTAAACCCCTCTAACCACATCTTAACCCTTCCTACCCATCCTTAGCCCATCCTTGCCCATCCTTGCCCATCCCAGCCCCATGCACTGCTTACATATTTAAACAAAAATTGTTACCCAGAGTACATAATGACCGGCCCTTTTCCCTCCCCCCCTCCCCCTACAAGTTAGACCCATCACAATACTCTATTATATACTCTATATACTCCCAGCAAGAAAAACTTTATACATTTACGGAACGCCTTTGACATTTTTTGGGGGGACATAGAAGATCATAGACCATAGACAGCTCGCGCTCTCACCATACTCGCATCCTTGTGATACATATACGGCTCATACACTCATACCATACAACTCTCACACGCCCGCTGCCTACCGATTCTCATACCCATTACAACCACAACCACGAACAAAAACGAACTGCGAAACCGTGAAACACGAAACACAACGCCGCGAACCTCCTCTACAACCCCAACAAACCCATCCAACACTCACACCATTTCACCCCCCAACAACCGCATCCGATGGAGGCCCCGGCCCCCCGCACACCCCCCCTCGACCCCTCAAAGTGCCACTCCACAGTCGAGACCATGCGCTGCTCCCGCTGCGCCATGAGCGCCGAGACCGTCTCCCACAACGGCCGCGACGTCTCTGCCGACGATGCCCGCGCCGGCGGCATGGTCAAGTTCGGTCATAACCTGTACTACTGCGATCGCTGCGCCAAGATCGTGGGTTATAAATGAAGAGAGCTTATAGAATGACGGATTTCACGGAACTTGGGATTATGGGTTCGAATTTATAAGAGAGAGGATTATACTGGGGATGAGCGGTATATGGAGGGGTTTGGTGGAATGAAGATGAGAAGAGACTGGAATACGAGGAAGGAGCGAGGAGTGTTGCTCCTGCCACCTTGGAGTGCAAGACAACCAGCAGAGGAAGGCAGGACCATTGCTCCTTCCCTGTGGAGCTGCACGGCAGCAGAGGGAAGGTGAGGGCATCGCTCCTGCCACACCGAAGAGCATAGCAGACATACCCGAAGCCCACAACGGCAGGAACGTTGGAGCATCATACCTGCCACCTCCATATGTACAACGGCAGGAACGTTAAACATCGCACCTGCCTCTCGAAATGCAAAAACGTCAGGAACGTCAGTGCAGCTCTCTTAGAGCTCCTCGGCGCATGAGAAACACAAATCCTCTCCATACATCACAGCAACAAAAATCTCAGCAAGCTCCAAAAAACCCTTCACTCACTTGCAACACCCTCGTTGCCAAAACCACAACCACAACCTACCACCCAAACACCACCACCCACCAAACCCCCTCATGCCCAAACTCCCCCCCCCCTACCGCCCCGACTTCACCACCGAAACCTCCCTCCCCATCGACCTCATCTCGGCCTCCTACCTCGCCTTCCTCACCACAGCCCTCTCCCTCATCCTCCTCGGCTGCCTCCTCATCTTCCTCCTCCGCCTCTCCGTCCTCTTCGACCGCCGCCTCGCCCGCGACGGCTTCGTCGGCGGCCTGCCCCGCGAAGAGAAGATCCTCCAACGCTGCAAGGAGAGGGGGCGGCGCGTGTGTCGCGAACGGGGGGTGTGGGATGTGGGGGTGAGAGGGGGTCCGCCGGTGAGAGATTATGAAGTCGACGAGACCGCGGAGGAGAAGAGGAAGGGGAAGAAATTGCGGTTTTTGCCGGTGCCGGAGGTTATACCATCTTCCACTACGGCGGGAGATGTGATTACGAGGGGAGAGAAGAGGGACAAGGGGAAGAGAAAAGGAAAGGGAAAGGAGAGACAGCGCGCAAGAAGCCATAGCAGCCATATCAGCAGTGGCCACCGCACGAGCGAGGAGTGGGGGACATTCAGCTTCGCCAGTGTCGCTGGAGTGACGGCGGGAAGGCGCGCATCGTCGATGACTTGGGAGAGCGGGGAATGGGCGTGGCCGCCGCACAGAAGGGCGAGCGCAGACTGGGTGAAGGGTGGGGAGGAGGAGCCTATGAGATTTTTCGGGGCGGGGTCGTGGATTGGGAGGGTGAAGAACAGGGGTGAGATGAGGAGTGGGAGTGTGACGGAGGGGAGAGTGTTGGTGTTGGGAGAGAGAGATGGGGGTGGAGCTGTATAAGTGAGATGAGACATGGCGATTATAGATGGGATGGTGCTGGTACACCAAAGTAATTCTTAGCACTGCACTGGGGAGCGAGTAGTTTTATCACAATAGACGAGAATCAAAGACTTCAATTGCAGTTTGGTACTTCTTGCGAGAATGCCTTGCGTGACGCGGAACCTCTTTTCAGAGAACAGACGCAACAGCAACAGCCTCGTCGTCGCCATCCTTGCGCTGCTTCCGAGCCAGCGTCTCACGAGTTCTCAGCTCGAGAGCCTCGTTAATGACACGAACAAGGTCGTCCTTCTTCTCCGGGAGATCCGCAAAGGGAAAGGTCTTAACTAACGATGGCACGAATCCCTCCTCCGCCCCATCCGTGTCCTTAAACCTCTGGCTCGACCCCTCATGCTCCTTCTCCACCCCATTGTACACCTCCAGCACCTCCGCATCAAGATCAACCACATACGCCCACTCACAAAATAACCCATCATGAATAAACTTCAACTCCTGTCGAATCGGCACCTCCCCCCCAGCCGTAGCGTTGGCCACAACCTCCAACACCCCCGCGCTCGTCTGGCACCACATAGACGGACAAGTAGGCTTCATCCTACTCATCACGCTAGCATCCCCGCGCAGCACAGCAGCATGGTGCTCCTCATCCTGTCGAACAATGGATTTCTCGAACTCCGCAATCTCCTCAGCAGTGGGGGTGTAGATGTGTGTCAGGCCCTGGGTGAGGCGCGCGATGTTGCCGGGGACGAGGAGGAAGGTGATGAGGGCGTGGCCTTGCACTTCGGGGTAGCCGTCGAATTGGCCGTATTGGGCGATTAGGAAGCGGCCGCGGTGGAAGACGCAGATGAGGTGGCGGGTGCCCATTTTTGTGGGGTGGTGATTGTGATTGTGATGGTGTGGTAGACCTTTGTTTTTTTGGTAAGAGTGGATACGTTCAGAGTTGGTTGAGAGTTGTGATCGACAAGAATGGATGGGATGTTCTTGTCTTTTATGGTGGTAGATCGCTTACCTGAAGGGCCTGGCTGGGGCTTGACTGTCGATTCTGTTTGTTGGTTGCGGTGAGGTGGAGGGTGGAAGAAGAAGGAAGAGGAAACAATCTCCGTTTGCTATTTATATCAATCCTTTACTACTAAACAAACAGGTGAAATCAAATTGAGTTTTCCGCTTGTTAGCTAATTGGTGTCAATCTCACCCTGACATGCAAACGGAGAAGGAAGGAATATTTATTTTATCTGCAGCATGCTGAACAATCTCCGTAGCCAGCAGAAGTAACCATTAAATACACGTATGTTTCCTATAGATACGAGAAACTTCAGTATTGCATAGTAGATAGCTTTAAGTGAAAACTACATGTATGAATTCCTGTAATTCTGTCTCTGCTTAGGTTCATTTAAATGTGAAGGCAGTGTGAATTTGATTTAAATGTAATAAAAATCCAAGACTTCTTTTCATCTTTGTCTCATCCGAGTTAATACATCTCCTCATATCCTCCCCTAATAACTGTTTTATGCACTCTATAGTTTCTTAAGACAAGGGTTGGTGTTTGTTGTTAACGGCCCCTTCCCTTGAAGTGGGGCAAGTCATATTTTAGCTGCCGGCAGCCTAAGGCGCTAGTCTCCAGGATGGGTCCGCGCGGCATGGATGGAGGTCTTGCTTGGTGTTTGCTGTCGAGATGAAAAATCTTCTAATCGGATACAGTGAATCTCTTAGCACTCATCGTTACAGGGCTGACATGTCGTGAATCTTACACTGTTTGGCATTGTAGCCCCTAGCTCACTCTGACTTGTTTGCACCGCCGATTGGAACAAGCTCCAACAACGTGCTGTGAGATAGAGCTACCCCGCAAAACAACCAAGAGCACGCATGCAATCACAAATCACACTCACGCTAATAAAGCTAAACACCTTGAGTACCAACAAGTGCATCGTTTGATCGTGGCACGTCGCAGGGGCCGACCGGCAGGGTTCCAGCATCAGAGACCACAAGCGCGACAAACTCGGCTTTCGTGTCCGAGAAAAGCGCGATGTCTGCATCACCTCCGCCTCCACCTGCATCCAGATCCGACCCCACCCCCAAGCTACGCAGCTGCGTAGTCTGTCGAAGCCGAAAAGTCCGCTGCGACAAGCTAGCACCATGCACCAATTGCCGTCGTGCGAATATTGCCTGTGTCGCCCCCTCCGCCTTCCGCCCTCCGCGATGGGCGCGTCGGCTCGAGCGTGCCGCCAATACGGCCACGCCAGGGAGCGCTGAAGCGATGCAGCAAGTTGACCCGGGGGTTGGTCAGGTTATGGAGAGGTTGCATAATCTGGAGAGCCTCGTTGAGGAATTGAAAGGCCAACTGGTACATGCCAATTCGGCAGCGGCTGGTTCTGCTAGTAGCGGTGCCTCTGGAGGTAACTCTTTGGTGACCTCTCCTGCCGATGGTAATCATAATGCGGACCGCCGAATGGGCGCATTGCCGACTACGACAAGCAGCACTGGGATGCAGAATCAGTTTGGAAGGCTTGTCCTACAGGATGCAGGCCATAGTCGGTATGTGAGCAGTGGATTTTGGTCGCGCATCAATGACGAGGTAAGTAGTGACCGATTTTCCCTAGGCATCCTGACTGGATAAGGTAACCTTTCTAACGATGGGTAGATTGATGGACTCAAGATGGATGCGCGCGGTCCCCTAGACGCCGAGTCCGAAGTATCATCGGAAGACGAGGACTCTCCTGGAATGCCGCAGTCCGCTCATGAGCTCGATCGGACGCCCTCGGAGCGGCACTCGTTCTTGTTCCAACTCAACCTAAGCCCTTCTCACCCGGATCTCCGCGACCTACGCCCGCTGCCATCGCAGATTCCATTTCTCCTGAGTGTGTACTCTGAAAACGTGCAAGTCTTCATTCATATTTTGCACATGCCGACCGTCACCAAGATAGTCCACGATATGCGTGGCAGCAATGCGGCTAGCCTTACGCCAGCGAACGAAGCCTTGCTGTTCTCTATCTACTATGCGGCGGTAACTTCGATGGAGGAAGAAGATGTAAGTCCGGCCCTGTTTGAGTTATTGTCGTCCGGAAACCATTACTTACGGCTCCTAGATCATAACTAACTTTGGTTATACGAAATCGGAACTTTGTCTCAAATTCCGTCTCGGCCTGGAGCATGCTCTAGCAAAGGCCGATTTTCTTAATGTCTCCGACATAGTTCTCGTGCAGGCTTTTGTTATCTTCCTTCTTCTCGTTCGCCGCCACGATAGCCCGAGATTCGTATGGATGATGACGGGCCTCGCCATCAGGATGGCCCAAGCTCTTGGACTGCACCGGGACGGTTCCCATTTCGACCACCTTACTCCCTACGAGGTTGAGCTTCGACGAAGGGTGTGGTGGGCGGTGTGTCTACTTGACATGCGAGCATCTGAGGACCAAGGTACTGAGCTTAGCACTCCAAGCAGCAGCTTTGACACGAATCTTCCTTTGAATATCAATGATGCCGATATTGAACCAGAGAAGAGACAACCACCGGTAGAGCGCCAACATTTGACCGACATGACATTTACGATTATAACGTTTGAGGTCTGCCACGCCCAAAGGCTTTTGATGACCCCAGCCGACAAGGGAGGGCCGTCAGGCCCCGACGAGCAAAGCCGTCTGTTGAACGAGATCTTTGAATCACTTGATCGACGCTATCTTCAGCACACGACAGAAACCAACAACATAACATACTGGGTCATAGTCAACATCGCGCGCCTTATCGTTGCTAAAATAACCCTCCTCATCCACCTTCCTGTCCTCTTCTCCTCCCCTAATGAGCACCTCTCCGACGAAATACGGAATAAATTGCTCGTCGCAGCGATAGAGGTGGCTGAGTACAACCATACCATCAACGCCGAAAAAGCTTGCCGCCACTGGCGCTGGATCTTCCAAACCCATACTCATTGGCATGCCGTTGTCTACCTCTTGATTGATATTTGCCGACGCCCGTGGTCGCCCACCGTTGAGCGAGCCTGGGTCGCCCTCCACAGCAGCTGGCTAATTCCAGCCCATTCAAAAACGAACAAGGACCTGCGGATCTGGTTTCCACTACGGAAACTGATGGCGAAGGCGCGCAAACACCGCGAATCAGAGCTCAAACGTCTACGCGCGGATTCTCTGGTAGCGGCACAGCTGGAGTTAGAGGATGCAAATATACCCCTACCGGCGAGCTCCGGACCATTTCCAGCTGGGAAGGGCAGGGATCTATTTCTCGCGCACTGGCGCGAGCTTGTAGTGGTGCCTAGGGAAGCAGAGTATGGGACAGGGATCCACAGCTTGCTTGTCTCAAGGGCTACCGCGTCGACTGCCATACCCGCAGTTGATACAGCCCAACAGAGTTTTGGTTCTGCGCCCGTGTATAGGGAAGGCGATCTCTGGTCAGGCTCGAACTTTGAACAAGCTAATCTTGTTAAAGGCCTCTCAAACACAAACATAACACCAAGCCCTGCTATTGCAGGCACTCACGGCACGATGACATCGGAAAGCATCCAAGACTCATCGTATAGCAGACCTACTGCAATCCAGGGAGACTGGGCGGGTGGCATGCCCTGGCTCCTGCCGGACACGAACCCATCGGTCAGCACTTTCGCTGACGTGGACGCCAATATGGATTTCGACACGGAGGTCAACTGGTATAACTGGGTTGAATCTGCGAAGGGTATGGAGTTCAACTTTGGAGCAGCTGGTAACAGCCGTAGCTGATGGAGTGACTCATGGATACTAGCCCATTCATGACTCACGCCATGAATGGGCTAGTATGCATAGAAAATTTCACCCAGATCGTGGTCCGGGGTCCGGGGTCCCCACGATTTGTAGTCATGTGTGGCGAGTACGCACTCGTACCTCTTAAACGGAGTCATCGGACCTTGAAGATTGCCTGATTTGAGAACCTTTACCAGTGTAGCTGTCAAGGTACGGATCGTTAGGCCGCTTGTAGCAAGCTTTCTGTGGTACTCATATCTTACCAATATATTTTGGTTGGTTTAGACGTGACGGCGACGACAGGGGCGCGCCGCTAACTAATTTAGAGTTGACGCTATGGAGATTTAACCTTAACTTCCGACCAAACTAATGGGAATCACCCACTCCAGCGGGTGATTATGGGCGTGATTCGTTATTTCTGAGCTTAGATATTTTCTGTATCTCTTGTAAGTGCGGTCTCTTATATTTTTGTCTCTTCTATCCAATTTTGCTGGGTCTTTGGCAACTATTCTCGCGTGTGACGCCTTCTACTTCATTTTTATCAGCATAATGCGCTGTTCTCCTGCCCTCTGGGTAACTAATTTATTAGTTATTCAGTTGGCCTCTGCGCACCCTACCAGTGGAAATGCCACCGTTTTGAATTCGACAATGACAAACTCGACGACGACGGCCTTTAACTCTACGCTTTCGTCGATGCATACCTCGAACTCGAACTCAACAACCTCGACTCATAATAAGCCGACATATACGCCTGTGAGCAAGACTATACCAGAGTTACTGAGCAACAGCAAAATGACATCGACACCTACAACGGCACATCTCCCAATTCGGACTGCATCAACATCGTCCCGATTTAATACGAGTATATCTCAGAACTCATCTCTCACTCAGGTGATCACAGACATATTAAATGGCACGCATAAAGAGGGGTTTGGAGGCACTGGATATGCCAAAGGAAACAACCTTACAGGCGTGAG
Organism: Pseudogymnoascus sp. WSF 3629; assembly: GCA_001662585.1. Classification (NCBI taxonomy): domain Eukaryota; kingdom Fungi; phylum Ascomycota; class Leotiomycetes; order Thelebolales; family Thelebolaceae; genus Pseudogymnoascus; species Pseudogymnoascus sp. WSF 3629. The sequence continues at coordinate 59,766 of KV454672.1, forward strand.
CCTTGCAAGCTCAAATACGAGCAACACTCTTGCTGTCGCCGAGGCTTTTGTATCCGACATGTTCCGTTTCGCAGACCGCCAGAATATGTCCGATGCACAGTGGACATCCATGATCTGCAGTCCTTCTGCTTTCGAAGATGCTCGCAAGAAGTTGGCTCCCATAGATCTCGCCGCGCTAGAACAGACATGCGCGATCGCTTCCTCTAATAGGGCTAACAACACGCTCAACGACTTTACAAACTTGACTGGGATCCGTCCTTATAACATTAGCGGATTTTCACCCGAGTCCTCGTTGAGACGCTTATCAAAAGCAGCGCCGTTTGCGCTCCCCCAGTTTGGCCGTGGTTGCATGGACGACTTCGGCTACTTTGAGATGACGGCTGCGAATCTGGAGGAGTCTCGCGTGTGGGAATGGTACCAAGCGTGGACACAGGAGGCAAGCTCAGGGCCGCTGGGGCCGCGATTCGCAGCGTACGGAGAGGTGAGGCTTTTTGGGCATGTGTTCTTGGGAGATGATGACTATGATTGTGGGTTGGAGATGGGTGGTTGCACGAGGAGGCCAAGCTGTAGCAGCATCATGATGCAGTACCGAGACGACAAAGAGTTGGCGCGGAAGGTGTATTTTGTGATGAAACTGCATAACACGGTTAACTTGGTGCTGAAGACGTATTATGTAAGTTCCTCATTATATTTATATTTTCCCTTGGTTATTGACTATGCAGGACACTCTTATGTCATCGCACGTAAGCGTTGGAAGTTACATCGAGCCTATCATCACGACATGCACGCAGAGGGTCTCGCGAGAAGCAACCAAGACATGCACCTTCATCCGCACCAGCGTAAAAAATGTAAACGACTTTGTCACCGAGATAGGTATTGCCTACATGATGAGCAGTATGGTTCTCGCCTCACCAACCGCCACGCAGCTCGTTCCTGGCAAGATTCTCGACATGCCCGCCCCAGTATTTATCTTCAGTAAGTCCCTGCGCATCTGGCGCATGTGGAATGCGAAAGCACTTAGTGGCCCATCGCCGGAGAGACTCTGCGAGGGCCTTGGTATGATTAAAACAGACGACCCAGCGCAGATCACTGTGTTGAGGAACGCCCTACTCACAGCGAGCCAGACGTTCCGCAAGTCCTTGAGCGCCAGCACGAAGCAGCTCAATCGCGGAACGTTCTTTGATAGCGGCCCCTCGGCATTATCATATATGATAGCCTCCCCCATCTGGGCCAACGAGACTGGAGTCGTCCAAATCCTCACCGACCCTTATCAAATGGAAGAGTTAGCCCCCCCCCCCTTCTCTTACTCTCAGCCACCGACTGACCAAATGTAGACTCATGACAACAGCAATGAAAGAAGGCCTGATGGCTGCTTCCTACCGCGCCGCAAAGTGCTTCATGAAATGCAACTCTCATCCCCAAGCCAAGCTCTTCTGCGACGGCTTCAACGACTGGGAATTCAGTGCTGCTGCGCGCGAAAAATACGGTGACCCTGGTGATGGCCATGCCCCACAATCCCCCAAATCCGATCTTGAGCGTCAGATGCGAATTTGCCCGCGCCCGGACAAAGTATGCCAGATTGAGTGCTGGTCGCAAGAAAAGCGTGGCTTCAGCATGCCCATGCACGGCTTCGATACCGTGCGGGGTCCCCCGCTCAATTTCGACGTCCAAGACGCGATGGCGCGGCTCTACGAATATTACAAAGCTTGTGGTAATGCGGATCCATATCTTGATTGGGGTGGTGATGCGTTGGGGGATATCGAAGGCGGCGCTCCGCGGTTCTGGCTCCCTGTTTGTGATTCTGACGCGGGATACGTGCATATTGCCGATTGGGGCCACCAGGGAAATCACCTGTCGGACAATGTTGATCGCCGCGCCTTCCCGCTGTCATGTGGAAACTACCGCTCTGATGAAACGGAAGAGTTCATTCGCGCCGTGGGGATGGAGAACTTAGCAACCGAGCCTCCATTCCCGCTTGATCCATTCTATAAGGTCTACGCACCGAAGGTAAGAATCGTCACTAGTGAGCTTAGAGTACAAGCATTTGCTAACTACAACTAGACGATAAGCGCTATCATCCAAGCACCCCTGGACTCCTTCCTCGCCTTCTGTGCTCTAGGCATTGCGTACCCACAGGACGCCCCAGCCGCTGCAGCCATAACCCCCTTCCGCTTCCAGCGAGAGCACTCGCGCTTTTGCGAGCCTATAATTGCCGAGACGCAGGGAATGGAATGGTACGTCGCAAACATGCATTTCTGCGAACATAGCGAGGCCGCGCAGGAACTTTTCAAGGCGCAGCTTTTGACGCCAGCGAAGCATGTGACAGGGATGGGGGTTGTCGTGAGCCATAAAGAGTTATGTGCTAGGTGGGAAAATAGTCATAATGAGAAATCTGTGCATATAGAGACTGAGAATGGGGGTTATATAATTGGAGTTGATATTGAAGGGGGGAGGGGGGGCCGAGAGTATTCTGTGGGGATCGGCAAAAAGGAAGGGAATGAGAGGGAGAAAGAGAAGGGGGAAGAGAGGGAAGATAATGAGGAGAAAGGGAAGGGGAAGTGGAAGGAGAAGTCGAAGTGGAAGGGAGACGGGGGGAGGGAGAAGGGGAAGTGGAAGTGGAAGTGGAAAGGAGGCAAGGGGGAGAAGGAGGAGGAGAAAGGAAAGTGGAAGGTAAATGGAAAAACTAGGGCAGGGACAGAGATGGATGACGAAGATTGAGTTTTTTAAGCCAAAGCTAAGAATGAGGTGGGATTTAAGATTTTTCGGAATTTGCTTGTATACTGGTTATAATTTGGTTTTGTTAGAACATACCCCCTTACAAACTGAATACGGCAATTCACGTTGACTTTATTAAATTTACAATGTGACCCAACTGAATCAGGACAGAAAAGTAAGAAGCGAAAAATAATATTTTCTATGTAGCTAACAACCCGTGCTAAATCACGATCCATCCCGAGTGTTAGACCAATTCGAAGGGATGTTGAGCGACGTCTCCACCGGGCTTCTGGGAGCACCAATACTCCCACTTGTCCCACTGGCACTGCTCCCATCGTCACTGATCTTCCTCCCACGCCTAGGCATTGGTAGTACCGGCCCCGGCTCTTCATTCGAGCTCTGCGTAAACCCACTGACGCCACTCAACATGCTGCTGCTGCGCCCGCGATGGGGTCGCGGTGGTGTATACGCCAAGCTCGGAACGGAGTAGTCAGCGACGTTAACGTTCGGGGCATTCCAGGGGTAATTAGACGCTGCGACGTTATCGGACATCTCAAACGGGTTCATCGTCGTCGGCGAGGGCTGCTGGACTTGAGACGCCAGATATGCGGCCTGCTGGATCTCGGCATTCTGGAGCGCATGGATGCTAGCCCATAGTGTCGCTAGGGATTGCTGCATATCGAAGATCTGTGGCTCGAGCTGATCTAGACGCTCGAGGTACATCATCTCAGTGCGGGCGCGCTCGGCCTCTTTCGCACCGCGCTCGGTTGCTTTGCGTTGAGCTTCGTCGAGACCCCGTGCGTTGGCATCGGTGATACGCTCGTATTCTCCATTGAGCTTGCTAATCCGGCTTTGCATCCTCTCGCGTTTCTGGAGGAAGGCCGTCACCTCGGCGGTTAATGCGTGGAGCTCATGCTCCGAGGAGACCTTGGCCTCGTGGAACTTGCTGCGCGAGGCTTTGTGGATGTCTTTCTCAGATTGCCATGAGACTTTGGAACACTTCCACCCCCTGAAGTCGTCGTCGGGAACATCTTCGAGACTCCTCAATTGGTCAGTCAGGGAAGCAACTGCATCCTCGGCCTGTCGCGCATGAAGATGGCTCTGTTGCACTTTCTGGCGTAGCCGGTCATCATTGCCGCCAGACGACGCAATGTTGCCGCCCAGCTTATCGATCTCCTTCCGGGTTGAGTGCATCTTGCTTTTCTGCTCCTTGCGTTCACGCTTCTGACGGAGGCGTTCCTCATTGAGCTTGGCCTCTGCAGAGAGGATGGACGTTTTCAGTGTCGTGGTGGGAGAGTCGGGTCGTGCAGACCGTGGTGCGGTGGTTGACAGCGCAGGAAGAGGTGTCGCATCTGTGGCTGGGGCCGGCATTGTTCTAACGTTGGTCGAGAAGATAATCGCATCGTCTAGGGTGCCAACAAATTCGCATTCGTAGTTTGAATTAGGAGCCAGCCCAAATATCTCGCCGCTCCACTGATCACTCTTTGTGTCGAGGGGGTTGATTCGAGTCGGTTGCCATACCGTCTTATTCACACGGACAAAGAATGGTTTCGATCGATCAACCCCGAAGCTGTCTATGGTGTCTTCTGGCGTAGAGGGGTCGGTTTCGGCCCTAGATGGGAAATAGCTAGTGTTGAAGCAGACTTCATCAGAACCAATGTGCGTTATCCAGATACGGTCAGCTTCACTGTCGAACGGTGCGTTGCCAAGGTTGTTGATATCAGTGGCATTCGCGCCAGCAGACTCTGCTGCGGTGCGAGAGGTCTCGTACTCCTTGGCCATGACGACCTTGGTGCTAGCAAGAGCTGCCCAAAGTGGCTGCTGTATGCGGACCTGAGCGCCAACCTTGCGTTTCTTTTTCGGATTCTGTGACTTGTCTGCGGCGCTCGCCGAACCATTCGTCTCGGCAGAGGCGGTAACTGTTGACGCCGTGCTCAGTTGGTTGGTAGGTTCCCCTTGTGATATGGAGCCGTTCGCAGCCTCCGGGTCCCCAGCTGCGGATGCAATGAGGTCCCGTCTTTCCCGTCGCACATACCAATCCCGGATATATCGAACAATTCCTTGAGTTAGGATGTGGACCGCTAGGATCGTTCGGACCCAGATGAAGGCACCTTTATTATTTGTCGAAGAATTCTCGAGGGGATCGTCGACATCGGGCGAATAGTTGAAGAGGAAGCTAAGTCGTGACTGCTTGAGAGAGCCATTGCGAGCAAAATGCGATGCTCCAATGATTCCGAGGCAGACGAAGACGTTGTTGAAACCTGCATCTTTACTTGTCGTGCCTCCGCCCAGTGTCAGCGCAATAACGGTCTGCGCCACATCCAAGGACAGGTCCTGTAGAGGGCTCCACAGGAATAGCCAAACAAGTAAGACGAGTAGATCTACAGCCACAAGGGTGGCCACGGACGGGGTTCCCAATGACCCCTCAAATATGTCGGTAAAGGTGAAGCTTGAATGTGCGCCTGTGGACGGAGGCACAAAGGTGAGCGTGGCGAAGAGGAGGTGGATGAGAGTTAGGAACGCGGGTGGCACTTGGAGGAGTACGATGAGGATGGCGATTGTGTCGTAGAGCGGGCATGAGCGTAGGACTGTAAACAAGAAGGTGACAGGGCCAGCGTCTCGGTGCACAGCGGGGTTCTTGGCGGCGTTCACGTCAATTCTGCGATGGGTCTCTTGCGGAATCGACATTGTCGCGGCATTCTGGTACGACTCGGAGGAGGAGGATTCGGAGTAGCCACTTAGTGAAGCGCGTCGGACGATAGACGCGGCGAGCTTGGAGTCAGAAGCACCATTGGGAGGCCGTGTGTGCCCTGGTCGTGTCTGTCCATGCAGAGGAGGGGTTGTAGGGAGCGACGATACTGGCGGTGGTTGTGAAGTTGGCTGCGTCGCGCCATTGATGTGCCCATTGCTCCTCTGCTTCTGTATCCTCTTCCCTGGCCCTACCAGGCCATTCTCGTGCTTCGAGTTGTGCTGGTTCGCCGCTGGCCCTTGTGGTCGTTTGTTGGCAGCAGAGCGTCCCATACGTCCTCTGCTGACCCAGACGCTTCCTGAGCCAGCTCAAAGCTGCAGGGCGCAGTCAGTCTGGTGGCGGTCCCAGACCCAATGTCGTAAGGTAGCCAAGTTGAAGGGGTTTGATTCGAACGACCGGCAGTTGTTTTCGAAGGAATGTGGCGGATGGTGAGAAGGGTTGGATGGAGTTGTTGAGGTTCGCAAGGCGCGAATGTGGTCGATCTGGCGGATAAGGACGTGTGGTCCCTAGCTGAAGATTCGGGGAGGTTTGTTTGAAAGTCTGGTAAGATTCAGCAATCGGTGGTTTGAGTAGCGCACAGCGAAGCGGGAGCCGTTTTAATGCTGAGTCAGCATGGGAAAAGTAGCGTAGCGGAGTGGTCGGGGGACGCTATTCTGGGTGTGTCTGGGTTATTTCGGCGCCAAGCGAAGGCTTTTTTAATGTTATGGGCCTTCCGAGCGTTCTGGCGAGAAAATCTTAAATCTTTTACGCGGGTGGGAGTAGTACGCCGGCAGACAGGACGGGAAGAAACAACCAGCGACCAGCGACTGCCGGGTGTGACAGCGCAACCTTTGCAGTTGAAGAGGATTTAGAGATGTTCTTCAGCGACTGGCGATGGAGAGGTTTCCTTGCTTATGATGCCGATATCTTTCCAGTAGTGTGCCCGTAGTTGTACTATCCGTTGTACTGTCAGTAGTACTGCCCGCACGGAGTACAGACAGCACTACTTTCCAAGTATTTAATATTGCGGTCCAGTGCCAGTGCCGTGTGTACCTCCGTGCTAAGGCAGCATGAGGGGGAACCCCCCGGCCGGAGAACCATCCAGTGCCAAACAGCGCTGTGCACACCATCTCAGTCATCAACGGCGCCCGCATATTCTAGCTCAGGGTCCTCACCGGGAATTGGCTGCATCCAACCTTCCAAGTACCGAAAGGCGTTCTCCGGGATGTTGGTGGTGATGGTTGCACATAAAAGATAAGTACAGGAGAGTACTCTGGATGGCCATGCGCATGCGCCGGCTGCCTTTCAAATGGCCATACAGATACTCCATGTATTGAATATCATATGCACTGTAACGCTGATACTGTGCTGTGCCGAAACTATTCCGTCCTGGTACTTTGGTCGGATAGAGATGCCTGTCGGTCTGTGCACACGACTGGCTGGAGCATCAAGGCGAAAGGGCATCGTCGATGCCGTACATGCGCGAGTTTTCCCCCCTCACCACCCTGCATGCTCGCCGCTATCATCTTGCTCGCCATATCTCTTCCACATATCCCAAGCCGAAGGCGTATCTATGGCTACCATACTTTGTGGTATGGTTTCCACAAGTGGAAACTCATCGCGCCGGCAATGCTCGGCATTTGTGCCGTATAGGGCATAATGAGTTTCCATGTTCTGCCTGTGATTCGCTCCCTCTTCTATGAAGCTCCTGTTTGAGCGATCAGGCGGTGAGGATTAACATGGCCAGTCCTATAATGCTGAATATCCATCGAATCCCATAGGCTGTTTCGGGCATGTGATGTCGATCGCTGTGCTTGTTTTTGAGTTGCCCACAAGCCGAACTTGTGTGACCAAACACCTCATTGGGTAGGTCACCAACGACCTTCCAGCTTTATCCATCAAATGTCTCAGAACGTTTCAAACTCCACTCGGGGGGAGGACCGGAGCACGACCATCTTTCGATGACTGTTGTTCTGGACGGCACCCAGGGCCGATGCTGTTCATTGGTAGGTAGGCATGTATAGCAGGAAGAACAAGGTAGGCAAAATGTATGTGCATGTCATAATATCTATAAACCTTACGTGCTTCCACCCAGGTCTTCCTTCGCGTCGGCTCTGTCCCAGGAGTCCTTCTCCATCTGCCTGACGTCTTCCAATATCTGGAGCACTCGCCTTGTGTTCTTCTCACGCGCCTCTTCCTGCTCTCTGTAGATCTTCTCAAACCCGTCTAACATGAACGGCCGGAGAGCGATCTTCTTACCAACGCGGTAATCATACACCACGATATCCTCCAAACATCTTGCCGCCGGCCTCTGTTCTCGTTCCGACAATATCATGGCATCCAGGACAAACGACGACTCGCCGGCCGTTGGCATCTTGCGAAGCTTGTGAAAGACGGACACCTTATCAGGCCATGCCATAGGCTATTCTTTGTATAAGCGACTGCAGAAGAACCTGTTCGATAAGAGGTGGGGTGGCACGTACGAATTTGTAGTCTGTCTTGATACTTTTCAGAATCATCCCATCTCCTAGCGGCGTGCACATCTCCATCCATTCCCGCTTATGCCCCGGATCTAAGTGCATGGCGATATTGCATGCCCAGTTTATCCTCGCAGTCTCTGCGTATCGTATATAGATGACGTTATTCACATGGCCCTGTAGCGGAATCGCGTTAGCAGCAGTTCGTCGCCGTAGGTGAGCAGACTCACCATGCTATCCAACTCACCCCAGGAAACTCTGTGTCCGAGCAGGCCAGCTCTCTTCTCATCCGTCAAGAACCCCTCGCTTCCTGCAAGGAGCTCCTTCCATTCCTGTCCCAGTATTTTGCATATCTTAGCCGCTTGCTGCACCTGCTCCGCATTCATACCAAATGTCAGGCATTTGCCGATTCGTAGCTTTGTATCGGAGAGCCATTTTGGAGATAGCGCAGGCAGCCCAGCGCCCTTCGAATGCGCAGTTGCATCGCTACTGGAAGGCCGACTCGAAACCCTAGCAGTGGAAGCTATTGAGCGCGAAACCCTGGCTTGGGAGAGGCATTGAAGCGTTCGTGTTCGTCCGGTGAGGACGCTGGCTCCTATCATGGTGATGCTTCAGATGGGCGCCATCTAAATATAGAGAAAACCTATGGAGAATAGGCAATAACTGCTGTATATTATGTTGATCTGGGCCAATGCCGCCTGAGATGCCGAGATACTCGCCGTGGGTAACCGTCACCGTCGCTCCAAACCCCGCGTAAAGAGACACCCGCACGGACCAAGGTACGAGGCCATGACGTGCCGCTACGGCTTACCTGAGCTACTCGATCCACTATACCCGACAACTTCTGAAGCTCTTCACTGTGCAATACCGTACAATCGAGCCACTGACTTGTCTGACAACTTCTAGATATTCAGAGAAGAAACTTCATTTGTTCTGGCTGAGCTGGTTGATATGGCAGCCGTGAAAGATGGACTGAGGAGGGAGGTGATTGCGGTGTATAAGGGTATGACGCTGTTGTTTTCTACATGGCATATGTGGGCTATGCTAAATTGTCATACAGAGCTTTTAAATCTAGGAAAGGACTATCCTCTTGGCTACAGCTACTTTAGGCCCAGGCTGCACAAGGCATTCTCTAGTCAGGCTGGGTTGACGGACGAGGCAGAGATCCGGAAAGGAATTGACAGGGCATATTTTGTGAAGAAAGGTATGATCCGATTTTATGTTTGCTTTTCAAGAACAAGACTAATCTGCGCCGCAGAGATCGAAGCATTGTACGTCCATACACCACCCTATACCTGGGTAAAACAAAACATCGCTAAATATATATGCAGATACTATCTGAAGAAGTACAGATCACTGCGTCAAAGCTATTATAAGCCGTGAAGGGGCCATGGGGGGATGGCACTAAAATATGGGTTATCAATTGCTCAACCTCAAAACATGAAACGCCACGCCACGCTCATGCCCATGGTCGTTTGCGTCGTATGGAATGACAATCAGACAATCAAGACTCACAGCAACTCCATGTGAGGTATCTTCCACTCATTCCCAGGATGTGGATCTGGCGGGTACGGCATGGGCTTGTCTGGCTTCTCGTCGGAGGGCTTTAGCTTCGATTTCGGCGTGTCCCTCTTCGTCGCCCACCAAGCACCGACCTCCAAACACTCGCCCCACGACGTTCCGTTTTGGACCAGAAGGTCGTTCATCATGTCGCCATACCACCGGTCCCATTCGTCTTGGCTCTTCCCGCTCGCTTCCCGTAAGAATGGTTCCAGGCTCTCCATGTATTGGACCAATGTCAAGAGAGCCGTGTGTCGAAGAGCTGTTTGGCCAGTTGTGAGGACCTTCTTGCCTGAATCTGCCTCCTTTCCTTTGGAGGAATTCTCGGTGCCAGCGCGCTCCCATCGGACCTCGCCGAGAGGAATAGCTAGTCTGCGGGACTCAATGTCCACCAACTCCGGCTCCTGGAGAAGCAGCGATGCCATGATCGTGCATGGTATCGCAGAGAGCCCTCTGGCGTCAAAGGCCTTTGTAAGCCAAGTGTTGTATTCGGTCAGATATGGATTTTGCGCTTCCGTAAATGGCGTCTGGGCCGTCAATATATATGTACCAGTCCCCTCCGCTTGTGCCGTGTCCTCGTCTTCGCTGTCGCTGTCTTGGGATGCATGCGTTGGGTTATGTGATAGTACCATGCGGATCGTGTGGTCTCCATCCCACACCTCGATTGCGCCACCAGGGCGTAGTATCCGGAGGTATTCGTCCATGAGGTTAGCCGTCATGCTCAATTGTGAGGAGATCATGCTTAGATCCTTGACCATGACAAGGTCGAACTCTTCATCCTCGAATGGAGTCGGTAATATTCGTAAATCGTGTTGGACAAATCGCCATTTCATCCCGTTCGTGCTGTTATCAGCCGATAGAGGGGCAATGTCGATTCCTGTGAAGGAGACGCTGTGGCCTTGTCGGGCAAAGTGCTTGTGGCACAACGCACTCCAGTAACCATTCCCACATCCGACCTCCAGAACCTTCTTGGGAGGGGTGCTCCGGAAGTTTGGTGAACAGACCGGCCCACCAAACACATTTACGAGAAGCATGGTGCGTAGGACCTGGCGGTGCATTTCTGGAAGGTCCACAGGTAGGGGGTACCGCAGAGTTGGATCGGCGAGATATCGCCGGCTGTTACGCATGGTGAAGGGACGTCGAACATAGTCGTCCTTTGCTGGGGCGCCGCCTAGCAGTGACGGAGTATTCGTGCTTGAATTTGTGAGGCTGGTACTCGATAAACTCTGAGCTCTCCCATGATGTGTCTGCACGCGCTGGGTGGGCTGCAGGCTATACAGATGTCGATCCAGAACTGCGGTTCCAGGGCCAACCACATACGCCGACGCGAACTGAGGACTGAACGAAGGCGGCCTCTGTATCTTGCGAGGTTTGGCTTGAGAATGGGGTTGAAAGGAGGAAGTTTTGGAATCTGTCGAGCTGTTGGTGCTGTTCGAGCTGTTGGTGCTGTTGGTGATGGAGTGGAGCTTGTCTAATCGAGGCGACGAGTCCCCCATTCGGTCGGCTGTGCCACTGTTGACAACATGTGTGGAGCGGGACAGTGGTTGTTGCAGGTTATGAAACACGGGATTTGGTCGGACGGGATGGTGGATTTTATAGATGTTATGGGGGATATATATGGATATATATGTATGTATATGTTAAAAAGACGCGATATTTTATAGGATATATATGGAATTTCTAGGGAAAGAAAGTAGTAGTCGCCATATCCGTAAGGATTCCGTAGTTCCCATGTGTGCGGGGAGAGGTTCTTCGCACCTTGTATTTGTGGTTGTGCCTGGCTGGCCTCTTTCGCTTCTGCTCACCCAGCCCAACCTCGCTCGTCCCGTGATTGTGGCGCTATTCCAGATCGCGTGTAAGATCCCCGATAGAGTAGATCTCTAGCTTGCAATTGACAAGTCGTCGCCCCATCCACAGTCAACGTCCTCTGAACCTAGAAACCAACAGACCCCCGAGAGAAGAGGTTGCCTACCAGACTGTGTTCACCTAGACTGCAGTATGCTATCTGAGTACGGTGCGTTTGGAATCTCTTGATATCAGTGGGGCTCGCGCTGGGGAGCCTTGGTGGAAGCTTATATCTCCCAGTGTATGCGCGCGCCGTCGAACCTTGCTGACTCCCAGGTGTAGCATGACGCACGATTGACCTGAACCAACGTGTCCAATCTCAGGCACCAGATACTCACATTTCACCTACGTGAACAGACCTATCTAAGACGATCTACCGACATTTCTCCGCATTATCGCAACTGCCATACGAATACCTATGTGCCTGGAAAGAAGAACACGACACACCCCACCACCCATATCAAAAGCACGCTGAGTGCTGCCCGCGACCATCACCTAGACCGCGGCGTATTTAGATGGCCGATGGTTACAGGTTTCCGCAGGCGAGCGCAGGAAGCTACTATCCCCATACACAACATCAGCTGGCGAGGCACACGCGAAACCCGTCCCCGCCGAACAGAGCCACATTCATATCAGACGACCAATCCCCACCATCGCCGACACAGTCCTCAGCGGAACGGCTGTACAGCATGTTTAACCAGGGCCATCAGCCAGGCCAGCATGGCCGGCCAACTACGGGCAACCGACTGCCCATAATGTACAACTTCCAGCACCAGACTTCCCACCAACAAACCCATACACAACACCACCAAGATCATACACACACGAATGGAAATGTGGCCCATCATACCGCCTATTCATCGGGGGTCCTATCCAACTCTACGCCGAACTTCACGCCAGCCAACCAGACTGGCCACGTCACGCCCCAAAGAGGCGCGCAGACGCAAATAACCGAACATTGGGCGGAGCAATTGAAGGTATACAAGGAGACTGAGCGGGCACATATCATAATGGTCGACCAACATTCGCCAAACTACTATGCGAGGACAAAGGGGCATGAGAATCGGAGCATACCTGCCGAGCCCGCAGCAAATGAGGATACCGAGGACAGAGGCCGGCCGTCAAACCAGGACGGCCCCATCAGGAGGCAAGACTGGCACAATATGGACATCAGCGGCCAAGGCCTCAGAGTGCTGACCCCTCCACTGTTTGCGTATACCTTTTTAAACGAGCTTTATATCGGGTCAAACAAGATCACCCACATTCCAGCCGCGATTGGAAAACTACGCCAGCTCAGGTACCTGGACGCGTCCAATAACCAATTGTCGGATCTACCGCCCGAGCTTGGCATGTGCGTCTACCTGAAGCACCTTCTCCTTTTTGACAACGATCTCAGGACGCTACCAAACGAGCTCGGTTCGCTGTATCATCTGGAGATGCTGGGAATAGAGGGGAATCCCCTGGAAGTTGGCTTGAAGCGAGAGATTATGGAGAATGGCACAAAGGCTCTGGTCCTCCACCTGAGAGAGACTGCACCTGGTGAGTTGTTATGATGAACGCTATGTTGTGTCGTGCTAATCAACCCAGTTCCCATGCCGCCTCCCCCACGAGTGATGCTAGAGCTCCAAGAAGCATCGGAGTCTGAAGAGCATATCAAGGTATTCTCGTACAACACGCTCTGCTTCAAGATGGCCACAGAGCAAATGTACGGCTACACTCCGTCGGAAGCCCTAAGCTGGGAGTACCGCAAGGAGCAGATCCTACAAGAAGTCCAGGCATCAGATGCCGACTTCATAACTCTCCAGGAAGTTGATAATGACAGCTTCAAGGAGTTCTTCAGCATGAAGCTGGCGTACAACGGCTACAAGGGTGTATTCTGGCCAAAGTCGAGAGCGAGAACGATGTCGGAGAAGGACGCCAAGGTCGTTGATGGATGCGCCACCTTTTACAAAGGCAACAAGTGGATCCTTCTCGACAAGCAGCTCATCGATTTCGCCAACATCGCAATCAACCGGCCTGATATGAAGAACCAGCATGACATTTTCAACCGTGTCATGCCAAGAGACAACATCTCCGTTGTTACGTTCTTCGAAAACAGACTCACCGGGGCGCGCGTGGTTGTTGTCAACGTACACATCTACTGGGACTTGGCCTTTTCTGATGTCAAGATCATCCAGACGGCGATTCTCATGGAGTACGTGACGAAGCTGGCCGATAAATATGCCAGATGGCCAGCGTGCAAGGACAAGAAGGCATATGGCATGGACAACGACGATCAAGGCGAGCCAGCACCGTCGATGGAATACACCAACACCCAGCTGCCGCTGCTCGTCTGCGGCGACTTCAACTCCACGCCGGAGTCGGCCGTCTACGAGCTGCTCGCGCACGGCTCCCTTGAGCCAAACCACAAGGAAATGGGCGATTACCAGTACGGAAACTTTACACGTGATGGCATGCAGCATCCGTTCTCCCTCCGCTCGTCGTATGCAAACCTGGACGGGACGCCTGAGGCGCTGGCGTTCACGAACTACACACCGGGATACACTGGAATCCTGGACTACATCTGGTACTCGACGAATGCGCTGGAAGTTACTAGCCTCCTGGGGCCAGTCGACCCCGAGTATCTGAAGCGGCTGCCCGGTTTCCCCAACTACCACTTCCCGAGCGACCACTTGAGCTTGTTGGCTGAGTTTACATTGAAGAAACAGGGCAAAGACAGGAAGGGGGATAGGTAGGCGTCAGGGGTGTGCAGTACGCGGTGGGTATCATATTCAGGAACTAAGTTTGGTGGTGTTTGGTGGGCGTTTTTGCGGTCAGTCGATGTAGAATTAATGCATTGTACGTATAAGCCTCGAAGATCACGATGTGAGTTATGTGTACGTGTGTACTGTAGTGATTTTATAGCGATGTGATTCTGGAACATTCCTGTCGTTACTATATGGATCCTTTGGAGAGAGACTCTACGTGGCATGATAATCTCTTAAGAACTTGGCGAGTTTCAATTGGAGGCACGTGCAAAAAGGGTGGCTTTGGCGACTATTCCACATCTGGCGCAGTGTGCCGCTACCTAGATGCAAATCTCCCAAATCTCCTTCGTGGAAGAGTCCGTCGGCGAGTCGGCGATGAAATTAACATACTCGGATGGCTGTACTTCCGAAACCCTCGATGCAAACTAGGCAACAATACGAGTAAACGAGGGTACGAGTACGAGTGGCGGCTTACGAAAATAGAAGAAGCTTGGCTGTCATTTTATGTGGATATTGGACATTCCACGCTCGGTTACTGAACGTAAGGGGGGGAGGAGTGAGTTGTAATTTTCATAAATATGTCGCTAGCAGCGTTGTCGAAGTGCGTACGCACTCTACTTTCATCTTTCACTGTATAGAATCAACGACTGTAGAATATATAAGTGAAAAGGCTGAGGCGCCCAGCTCAGAAACATCCACCATCTTGGACGGGAGACCACCAAACTCCGGCTTGGCATTCTCATATTACCCTGCGCTATCAGCGCTGTCCGTCCTGATAGTGAAGTGAAGTGCTCTGCGGCCTGCTGTGAACGCCTACGCGTCAACCCTTCAAAATAGGGAAGATGGGATCGTCCCAGGAGCTGGAGACACGCGACTCTGGTCTGCTCTCCGCGGTCGAAAAGGGCACGCCAGCGGTCGCGCCAGCTGTTGCGCCTGGTGCCTCAGTTGGAGGTCAAGATGCCGTCATTGAGGCAACCGAGCTGGAGGTTGAGAGCGCGTTAGAGAAAGAGAAGGACGAGGAGCATACCAATGCCTCGTTTGCACATTTTATTGTAGGTTCCACGTCAGCCCCGATTATCCCATCACTGACAAACTGAGTAGAGGATATTCTCTTATGGGAAGCCGTGGGACTTTGTCTTCCTCGTTGCTGGAGCCGCGGCAGCCATGGGGGCCGGAATCGTAAGTTCAGATGGTAAACCTTTTGCAGTGAAGATATGTGGCTAATAATCAGACCTTGCCGTTGATGAATATTGTCTTTGGGAATCTGATTGGCGACTTCAGTAACGCGGCAAGCATGGATAGTGCTACCATAAGCAAAGTGTTGGCTGGGGCGATCAACAAGAATGCGCAAGTTCTTAACGCTGAATCGCAAGGTTACTGCTAACGGTTCTCAGATTGTACATTGTCTATCTCTTCATAGGGAAATTTGTTCTCGTTTATATCTCCATGGTTGCTATGCCTTACCCCCCCCTTCTTTGAGTTGCGTTCTGATACTTCTAAGTTTTCTTTCAGATTCGTCGGGACGCGGCTCTCAGCTGCCATCAGGCTAGACTATCTCCGTGCCTTGTTCAAGCAGTCAATATCGGAACTGGACAAGCTGCCAGCAGGATCTGCTGCCCAGACGATTACTGGCGGCGCCAATACCCTCCAGATTGGGATCACGGACAAGCTTGGGACCCTCTTGCAATTCTCGGCGATGATTCTGAGTGCCTTCATCGTCGCATTCAAGTATTCGTGGCAACTGACTTTGGTGACGAGTTCCGTTTTGCTTGGCATCATTGTCTTGTTTGGTTTCGTCATCCCCGTGTGGCTCAAGTCTCAGAAAGCAGTCGACTATGCAAACGGCAAGGCTACATCTATTGCTAGCGAAGCCATCGGAGCGGTTCGAATGATCGTTGCCTGTGGTGCTGAGGACCGCGTTGCAAAAAAACACGGCTACTGGGTCGGTGAAGCAAGGAAAAGAGGATTGAGGCAGTCGCCTCTCCTTGGTGCCCAACTTGGTCCAACCTTTCTCTGTGTCTTTGCCGACTACGCCCTGACGTTTTGGTATGGTGTGAAGTTGTATAACGATGGGCACATTGATAGCGTCGGCACGATCCTAATGTGAGTTTACAGGATAGTCGTGGAACCTATAACTGACTATTGCAGTGTCCTTATGAGTGTCTTGATATCTGTCATGTCACTTGGAAGCGTCATTACACCGTTGAATGCTGCCACGAAGTCGGCTGCGGCGGCCGCAGAGTTTTTTGCGATCATCGACAAGCCAACACTGTCGCGGGATGGATTGAGCGACCCGGATGTCTTGACTCCTGATGACATCAAATTCGAAAATGTAACATTCGCATATCCGACACGGCCGCATGTCAAGGTTCTTGACGACTTTAATGCCGTATTTGAAAAGGGCAAGCTCACAGCCATTGTGGGGCCATCTGGATCTGGGAAATCCACCATCGTCGGCCTCATTGAGAGGTGGTATAACCTGACGCCAGAAGTGGGGACCGAGGAATCTGAAAAATCCGAAAATGTTCAGCTTGGCGGAGCCATCAAGATGGGCAACCATGCCCTAGACGATATAAACCTGAAGTACTGGAGATCTCAGATTGGCCTTGTTCAACAGGAGCCGTTTATCTTCAATGATTCAATATTTGCCAACGTCGCATACGGGTTGGTCGGTACCGAGTGGGAAGACGCAGAGGAATCGATCAAAAGAGAGCGAGTAAAGGAGGCGTGTGAAGAGTCGTTTGCCGACGAGTATATCACCAGGCTACCTCTTGTAAGATCCTTGTTATCACAAGTCGACTTTCGCTAACGATAATCAGGGCTATGACACACAGGTTGGCGAGAGTGGGATGAAGCTCAGTGGTGGCCAACGGCAACGACTTGCTATCGCGCGAGCAATCGTGAAACGCCCTCAGATCTTGATCTTTGACGAGGCCACTAGTTCTATCGATGTTCGTGGAGAGCGAATTGTCCAGGCTGCGCTCGACAGAGTAGCCAAAGACCGAACCACGATTACAATTGCCCATCGACTTTCAACCATAAAAAAGGCCGACAAGATCATAGTTGTTGCGAAAGGAAAGGTGGTCGAGCAAGGCTCACACGAAGAACTTGTCAAGGATGAAGACGGTGTATATCATAACCTCGTACACGCACAGCAGATCATAATGGGCAGCACCAAGGAGTGGGAGATTGAAGAAGATTCTACCGACTCTCTAGAGACAACAGAGGTGTCGGAGAAGATTGCTGTCGAGACAAAGGTCGATACTTATGTGCAGAAAGATGTCTTTCGGAGTTTTGGGGTGTTGCTTTTCGAAAACAGAAGACATCTGCCTTGGTTGTTTCTGACGATACTAGGATCACTAGGCGGAGGAGGTAAGAAATGCTTTCATCACCTTGTCGTATCGAGCTGACCTTTGTAGCCGCCGTTCCCGTCACGGCATTCCTCATGGCGAACGTTATTTCAGTCTTTAGCGATTACCGGCCCGACGACGTCCAGGGAATGTCAAGTGCTAGTCGAACGTGGGCATTGGCTTTTGTTTACCTTGCAATCGGTGTTGGGGTATCGTACTTCGTTATGGGCTGGTGTGCCAATTCCCTATCTGTGCATGTTGCAAATACATATCGCCAGCAATACTTTGAGGGCGTTGTGCACAAGCCGATCAAGTTTTTTGATCAAGAGGATAATTCGACAGGAACTCTCGTGGCTCGACTGTCTTCCGACCCAACCCAGCTGCAAGAATTAATGGGCACGAACATGGGCTTTGTTTATATTGCCATATCCTCCCTAACGGCCTGTATCATATTATCCCTGGTCATCGGATGGAAACTGGCTCTTGTGTCACTGGTTGCCGCACTCCCACTAACCTTCACTGCCGGCTTCTACCGCGTCAGGTATGAGATCCAATTTGAAAAGTTGAACGCTGATGTCTTTGCGGAGAGTTCGAAGTTCGCATCAGAGGCGTTCGGAGCCGTTAGAACCGTGGCAAGCCTTACCCTCGAAGACAAAATATGCCAGCGTTACGAAGACCTACTCGACCACCACCTCTACCAGAGTAGAATGAAGTCCCGGTACAGCACTCTAGTATTCGCTCTGAGTGATAGTATAAATATGCTCTGCATGGCGTTAACCTTTTGGTATGGAGGCCACCTGCAAGTAAGCGGAGAATATGACATCAAACAGTTCATTATCATCTATTCAGCTGTTATCCAGGGTGCCGAGGCGGCCGGACAATGGATGAGTTTTGGCCCAAATGTAGCCCAGGCGACCGCTGCTGCCAATCGAATCCTCAAGCTGAGAGACGTGGGAACTGGCGACTCTGGGAAAACTTTCGAGGCAGAGGGTGGAGTCGAGATCCAGTTCAAGGATGTGCAATACACATACCCGACAAGAGACTTGCCGATATTTGAAAGTCTCAACCTGACCATTAAGAAGGGCCAATTCGCGGCACTGGTGGGGCCGTCAGGGTGCGGAAAGAGCACGATTATTTCGCTGCTAGAGCAGTTTTATCAAGTCCAAGGAGGATCCATATTGATCGATGGGCAGGACGTGACGGAGCTGAATGTCAAGGAGTACCGCAAAATAATGTCCCTTGTTGCGCAGGAGGCAACCCTCTTCCAAGGAACAATTAAAGAGAATATCCTTCTCGGAGTGGACGATGCAACGGACGATGAGGTTTTCAAGGCTTGCCGCGAGGCCGAGATTCACGACTTCATCGAGTCGCTTCCTGACGGATACGGCACTGATATTGGCAGTAAGGGCGTGGCGCTGTCTGGTGGACAGAAGCAGCGCATCTCAATCGCTCGTGCCCTTGTCCGTAATCCCCAGGTCTTGTTGTTGGATGAAGCGACGTCCAGTCTCGACAGCGAGTCCGAGAAGTTGATCCAGGCTGCGTTTGAGAAGGCGGGTAAGGGTAGGACTATGGTCGTCGTCGCGCATCGTCTAGCGACGATTCAAAATGCGGACGTCATCTTTGTGCTTGGGGGCGGCGCAGGTGGCGCAAGAGTACTCGAGAAGGGAAGTCATGCGGAACTGTTGGGCAAGAAGGGTGTGTATTACCAGATGTGTCAGAGCCAGGCCCTAGATAGGTAGGGAGGTGAGTTTGTATTGGATACGGAGGGAAGGGTATGAGACGGACACATATGCCGCTCAGTAGATGCACAATCCGTATTTTTCGGTATGGCGGTGTATAAAATTATATATTCTACTTATTTAGGAACTTTATAAAATAGATTAGATTTTCGATGAATTTTTCGAGGTCTAAAAGCTGAAATTAGCTCTTAATTGAGGTTTAAATTTGAAATATTGTGAAAATAGCTTTATTATATAGTTACAAAGCATCCATCAGTGTTCCCCAAAATAGTAAGAGTATTTGTGCTTTTCGAATAGTATTCGGCGATGAGCAGTATTCGGGCCATAATTGAGGTATTCGGCGAGTATTTGCCCAAACCCCGAATACTATTCGAGTCCTTGGCAAGCTACGCCAAGGTGCCAAGCCACGAAGATTTTACCCCGCCCTCATAGATAGATCCGTAGAAATAGATCCGTAGATAATACACTGCTTGATATTTCTACCAGAATGAGCGACTCCGAGCTATCAGCAATTCTAAGTGACGAAGAAGAGGAAATATAGCACCTACCAGCCCCTTTTCCATTAGAGTCTTCGCCGTCAATAGCTCTACTATTACTACAAATACAGCCACAACTCCTAAATACTTAGTTACCGTTGTTCTTAAAGAATGTATTTAGTAGAACATTGTTATGCACTAGCCCTATAACGATAAAGATTGTCTGTATGTAAAATGGCTGTAATTATAAGCTAAAACTAAAGCTTTTATCATGGAATATTACGAGTAATTTATAGAGGCATGTTAAAAGCATGCACCCTATATTATACAAAGCTATAAAACTAGGATCTTCATTGCTATAGAGAGCTTAGAGTTTGTAGAGTCAGAGTTCACAGGATTCGCAGGGCGCTTAGAATATGAGAACTGCCTAAAGCACAACTGCCTAGAGCGCCTAAGCATTCTTTACTCCTTGAGTAGGAGGATCTAGCTTAGTTCTTGCCTCTTAATACAGAGAGTTATTACTTTCATTTATTATATCTAATAACTTACTAATGAGTCTAGTTAATTAGCCTTCATTTCGTTAGCTCATTTACTAGCTTAGCCTGTTAACGTTAGCTATATTAACAACCTCCTTAATGTACAATTTACATAAGACATTCTATAACTACTATATAAAGCTATAAATTAAACTCTAGGCTTATATAGTAAAGGGTAGATAGTTATTACTTATAACTAATACATAGTCTATAATAAATGGCATAAAGTACGCTATGATAACTATTCATTAGATAAATAATGAATAGGTTTACTAGCACTATGTCTTAATATCATACATCTAAAGGAGCCTATTCATTCTAGTAAATATCTTATAAAGTAGCTTTAAGCTATGACTAATGACTTTAGTATTATAAATGGAGTCTTTACTATTACTAGAGATAATGCATTAAATAATATAGTAATGCTTATAGAGTTTAAAATAGGGGCATGCATAAGTGCCATTTCTATATAGTAAGCATAGAGCTTTATAGTAAAGGAAGGTAATATCTAATGCATAGCATATATTATAAACCTTATAGTTTAAGTAGCTTTAGCTATGTTAAAAGCTATACTATTAGAACAGATAGAATCATATAGGCTTAAGTAAGGCTCTACTTATACTTAAAGCTTCGTTCTTAATAAAGAAGAAGTAGTAATAGTTCTTATAAAACTATGCTAGCATATCTATGTCTTCTAGAACCATTAAGCATAGAAAGATGCATTAAAAGTACAAGTAACTACTATAGGTATTTAGGTGGTTTTAATGTCCCTTAACATGCCTATATAATAGAACTTAACATATTATATGCTTAAGAATGCTTTAAAGCTTAAGTAGCTAATTAATGCTATATGTACTTTATAAACAATAGATTTAAGTATGCATAATATTATCATTACATTAATAGAATAGTAAGTGTTATATAGACTAAAGGCGTTCTTTAAGATATTTATTAAACTAGTAGAGTAAGTTTAAGTAGATAATTATCTAACGTTAAACGTTTATATTCTATACTATCTATAGCTTTTAAATAAGCTTAAGGTAATGTAAAACGCTCTATTAATAATAGCTATAATTAGCATAGCTTATAAAGCATTATATAATAAGCTTAATACTTATTATAACCTTGTAACAAATTAAGGCTTAAGCTACTCGTTAATTACAACTATCTATAACCTAAGATTCAACTTAAGTATATACGAATTTTATATGCTAGATAGTATAGACGCTATAAAACGAGACAGGGTAAGAGCATAGTTCGTAGCTTGTTATAACTAGTATAAAGACCATGAGAATGATATACAGGTTGCTGCTATTAAAGCTACTATTACTGCTAAAACAGAGCAGCTAACGACTTAAAGAGAGCTTAATTCTAACGACGAGATGTATTAGCATCATGGGCCTTCTATTAAGGAAGTTAAGTGGTAACGATGGTTCAAAGAGAATGGTGTCAACTATGATACTAATATCCTCAAATATTAGCAGGCAAAGCAGTATTAATATCTAGTTATATCACGGATTACGCGGGACTATTTAGCAATTCCGGCTTCATTAGCAGCGTCAGAGCGTATATTTAGTGTCAGCGGTGATATAGTCACAAAGAAAAGGAACAGGTTATTACCTTCAACTCTTCGATATCTACTCTGCCTACGGGATTGGGGGGTTGTAGGCGACGAAGAGGATAATAGCGAGTAGATAGTTATCATATTTCAATTATTACTATACTACCTACAGTAGAGCCTCAAAATACTATTCGGCGAATATTCTTACTTCGTACGAGTATTCGCCGAATACTCTCAGATCACGAGTATTCGGGCAAACCCCGAATACTATTCGAATACTATTTGGTGAACACTGGCATCCATCTTGCTTGTTGAGTTGAAGTATACTATACATGAATAGTGCGTCTACATTTACATATACAATTGAATATTAACCCGATGTTAACCTTTGAGGCGAAGAGGGGTTTCCCAGCCTTTTAGAGACTGTAGCACGCCCTACGGATGTGCATCCCCTAATCAGATAATGCCACGCATTGGTTTTCTTCCGAAAATATCGATTCGCGCCCTACTAGCAAGCCTTTGAAAGTTTGGCACACGTCCATTTCTGTATCCGGCCATTCTCCGTCGGGCTTTCTAATTAGGGACTGTGCCGCTTGAGCTCTTTCGAGCACTACCAGACCCCCCTAGCTGAAATTGCTGGCATTGGCGGACCGTCAAAGTGAATGGTCTCATCTACCCTCCTCTGCGCCCTTCTTTGATTTCCAGGTCGAGTTCCTTGCGATGAGATACTCGCGACTTTCGATAGATTTTCGCAATCCCCAAATCCCACCAAGAGGCCAGAACTGGAGCGCCCATGTCCCCCAAGAGCTATTATCTGCTTTCTTCGCGGCATCGGGATCAACTTTAACCTTGTGCCAGACACTAGGTAACGACTCCCCATGGTATTTCTTCCGTAGGCCGTCATACCACTTGCGATCGAACATCTTCCAGAACTCGTTCTCTTCGTAGTACGTGTGGGCATAGTGCCACTTCATGCCTCCGAGGTCGCGAAGCTTGTGCTCCAGCTCGCGGTTCTTGGCAACAAATTTGTCCCGCTGTGTAGGGCCAAATCCCCAGAGACCAACATTGAGCATTGGCTTCAGGGTTTTGCCATCGGCTTCCATCTCGGGGTTATGGGGGTGCAGTGTTGGAAGGCGCGTTTGCTTTAATGGGCATAGCCACAGGGGCCAGATTTTGAAAGAGTCAGCCGTATAGTTTATGAATTCTTCCGCTGTAGAATATGGAAGGGCAAGATCTTGGATGACATAGTTCCTGGACTGTCCACTAGCGTGAAGAGCTTTGTACAGCATCCTCGTGTGTAGAAAGTCGTCAAGCCACCAGCGAGAGAGCCAGTTGAACGGGAATCTGAAATACTTGAATGCAGACGCGCCAACCCAGAAGCCTCCACGGTCATATCGGAACAGATATTCAGCCAATGGGATATATTCAGTGTATTCTGTGACGCCCTTCGTTTTGTCTTGCACATGTAGGTAAAACCATGGATCCCTCGCGTCGCTGAAAGTCTGTACGTGAGCGCCGGCTGGGAGTTCGTCTGTCATCGTGCCGGTGACAATTGCACCGTGGTCTTTGGAGAAGAGGATGCCATCCACATAATCAAGTTCTGCATTCTCTGTTTCCTCCCTCACCTTCTTGACAGCTTCGGGGACTGATTTCACTGTGTGGTAAGTCGCCTTGACGTATTTCTTTGCCTGGATGAGCTGTAGCTCAAGCAGAGTTGATATGCCCAGGCTTCCCACTGCACCCGAGGCTCCATGGAAGAGGTCGACGTTCTCCTTTTCCGAAGCAGTCACAACATCTCCATTCCCAAGTACGACCTCCACCGAATTAACGGTTTCGTTGAAATATCCATACTTGAAAGAGCTGCTCTCGCCCCCGGTTCCAGCAAAGCCACCCCCAGCTGTAATCCCGGGAAATTCCATGACAACCGGTGGGATTAGGCCATGTTTGATTGTAGCTTCGACGAGGCGGTCCATTGGCACGTTCGGTTCGACCAGGGCAGTTCGTGTTTTGGTGTCGACCTTTAGGACCCGGGAGAGAGCGCTGATGTCGACCGTGTTCTGGCGTTGGAACGCCTGGCGGGTACTGTTCGTTGAGCCATGATTGATTCGGAACGGAGCGCGTTGTTTGAAGTAGCCTTGCACGCTGGCCGCGATCTTTTCGACCGTGAGCTTGTGGTTCTTCATGGCTGGGATATGCAATTGATCGGCTGAGAGGGTATCGCCATGCGCCTGACGCAGAATAGAGCAAGCAACAAAAGTGCAATTGATTTAAGGAACGCCGAGGGTCTAAATATTTAGTGCAGGGGTCCAAATAAAGTTCGTCATGGCACCTTCAGCGGCCCGACGTCGCCCCGATGGTTCCACGTGATGATATGCAGTCGAAGTTCGATAACTCGATACAGTCTATCCCTTCTCATTACATCGAGTTATAGTAAATATTGTTGGGAGTAATTCTACGGTCCGGGGATGTAGGGCCAGGATTGTATGTAGATCTCCGGCGACCGTAATTAATCCCGGGTGCAACGGAACAGAACGCTCACAGTAAATATGATAATTTAGAGTAAAAATGAATCAATTTAATTACTATACTATCCTACGGGCCTACGTATTCTATATGTAGGGAATGGGGAAACCCGGAAATCCTGTACGGCTGGGTGGTAATCACCTGAGCCGTGGAGGATTTCGGTGGCTGCAGCAGATCAGCACGGCCACCCAGTATGGGAGCTGGACGGTCGCCCTGGGAAATACGGGTGTCTCAGGGCCTAATTTCCACCGAATCCCCACGCCCATGTCCGCCTTTCCCCGCCAACAGTGATTGTTGGAGGCTTTGCGTGTGACCGAGGAACGTAAGCGAAAACAGCTGTCAGTCCCACACACGCTTTATGGCAGGCAGAATAGGGGCACGAATTATCACTGTACGTAGCGCAATACGTAGTAATAGAATCGACTGACTAACTAATACTATATACGGGGCCTACGTACTATATGTAGACAGCTCCGGGGCTCCAGATGAAGCCCAAGCTGCAGCCTAGCCCAAGCTGAATGCCGGTCTCACTTCGGAGGCCGGCACCACATTTCCCCGATGCACCAGCTGCCTACAACAGCCCCCTTACGTAGCCCGTAGATTGTAGAAAATAAAAAGGGAAGGAAAAGCATAAAGAAACGGGGCTCCTGTTGAAGGACCGCCGCCGTGAGGCGGCCTACCCGGCATCGTGATTCACTCGCTCTGCGGGCGATTTGCTTTTGATGGCTGCTGACCAGCCCAAAACCTTCTTCCTTCCTTCTTCATTAGCATGCCGTCAATAGCGTCGACGTCACCAAATCCAGCATCCAGACTGCCGAGCATGCCGAGATTCTTCGCCTGTAGCGGGCCGCCTACAGCAGGCTTGCGTACGCGGCGCACTGTGCCATCCCAGGGCGGGAGGGCTCGTTTCCAGGGAGTACCCTATTTGCCTAGTGTGACCAGGAAATCGCTGATGCACCTCCTGAATGCTGGTAGTGCTAACGGCTTCGTGAGCACGTCGGCCTTCTGATCCGCTGATGGCACATACGACACAGCTGTCTTTCCGTGAGAGATGAGCTGTCGTATGTAGTGATATCGCACATCGATGTGCTTGGTCCGCCAGTGTGCCATCGGGTTTTCGGCGATGGTGATACAGGCTTGGTTGTCACTTAGAATGTGGCAGACCGAGTTATCACCAATGAGCTCTGGACGGCGAAGCTCCTTCAGGAGGGCTCGGAGCCACTGTCCCTGCTTCGATGCATCGCACAGAGCGATGTATTCAGCCTCGGTGGTGGATGTCGCCACGCACCGCTGCTTGGACGATGTCCAGCTGACTAGGCCTCCGTTTAATAAGAACATATGCCCCGTAATCGACCCGCGGTCGACTTGATCTCCTGCGTAGTCTGCGTCGCAGAAGCCCTGTAACGTGGGCGATGCGTCGCCCCCTAAACCCCCATATCGTAGTCGTAGATCCCAAGAGCTATGTAGATACCGCATGAGGTGTGTGACACCATTCTAGTGCCGGACCGTTGGAGCGCTGCAGTGCTGGCTCAGCTGCGTAGAGACATATGCAATGTCAAAACGAGTGCACACTGTCACCTAGTTCAAACACCCGACAGCCTCCTGATACAGGCGCTAGTCGGTAAGGGGTTCGCTTCCGTCGCCCTTCATAAGGGCAACGCGATCCGTTAATGGCGTCGTCCGCGGCTTCGCATCAGCGAGGCCGAATCGTTTGACCATCTGGTCGATATATCCAGCCTGGTCGATATACAGGAGGCGGCGCTTCCTGTCCCTAGTGACCCGTAGGCCAAGGATATCTCTTACTTCCCTGAGGTCCTTAACCTTCTAGCGCTTCCGAAGGGCTGCAATGACCGTGTCTATGACCTCAGAATTCTTGCTTAAGATGAGCATATCATTAACGTAAAGGCTAATGATCAGCTTCCGGTCTAGTGTCGTGAAGATGCTAGGGTCAGCAAAGAGTGGCTGGAGCCTGAGATCTTTGAAACCCTTGCACGCTTTAATATACCACTCCCGGCCTGACTGCTTCAATCTAGGGATGGACTGGCGAGCGCGTAGGACGAAACCCTCTAGGCAGTCGAGTCCGTCAGGGGGACGAAGATAGACCTCCGCATGGAGCTCCGAATTAGGGTAGGCAGTGACAACGTCTGCCTGCTGCATCTCGAGATCTTCGCGAGCTCCAAGGGCGAGAAGGAAGCGGAGCGATTCAGCTCTAATCGTCAGCAAGAAGGTTTCTAGAAAATCCTCTCCTGGCACCTGGCTGAAACCTTGAGCCACGAGCCGTGCTTTGAAGCGGTCGATCAGCCTAGTGGGTGTGTATTTCACTCTGAATACCCACCAGCATCCAACGGTCTTCCTCCCTTCCGGGAGCTTCACTATCTCCCACGCACCGAGTGACTAGAGCATCGTGAGCTCTTCACGGACTGCTTGGGCCCACTTGGCGGCATACTCGCGACTCTTCATCGCTTCTTTGAAGCTACGTGGCGTCAGGATCTCTTCGATGGCGGCAGCGTACGCCCCCTCGAATCGTTGCGCAGGACGCCGTTCGCAGCCGCTACGTCTGAAAACTAGGCCGGGATCAGGGGCCCCCTGATCCGCTGCATCCCCACTGCTAGAATCGCCGCTAGCGCTCTGCTAAGAAACAGCATTCTCGCTTAGAGCAGGCGACGGCGATCGCTCTTAACCGGTCTGCTGCTGACTAGTCTGCTCTCCGCCTAGTGAGACGGTTCTCGTTAACGGTGACGACCAGTGAGCGATTCCTGCTGCTAGGTCGCCATCGTTAACACCCGTTACTAACGGCGCTTCATCATTAATTAGCAAAAGCATGGACGGAAGCAGAATGTCTGCTCCGTCGTCGTTGGTATGCATAGCGGGCGCATTAGTAACACCCGTTATACTCGCAGTCCTGGTTTTGCGGAGGGACTGTGGAGTCTCTGTGCGCTGGACATGCGAATTTAAATCCGGAGCAGGCCCATTTAGAGGGTCCGCCTCCATTAGGTCGAAACCAACCACTTCAGTGCTAGGAGCGGCCTTGCCTAGGAACTCGAGTCGGTGTCCCTCCTCGAAACGAGGCGAAGTTGATACTATGATCTTCTTTGTTTTAGGGTTGTATAGTCTATACTGCTTTGATGTGGGCATATAGCCCACGAGCGCCGTGCGCACGGCGTTCAGTGCCAGCTTGTCACCGTCTCTCTGCTTAGGGGCCAAGTGTGCATATGCGACGCAGCCCCATGCCTACAGGTGGGAGACCGAGGGTTTCTTGCCACTGTAGGCCTCTTTAGGAGTCATTCCTCCTAGTCCAATTGGCGTCCTATTTCGAATATAGGATGCCGTTGTCACTGCTTCGCCCTAGAGCTCAGGGGGAAGCCTAGCGTCAGCGAGCATGGCTTGGGCTGTCAAGACAAGGGTCCGATTGAGACGCTCCGGGACACCATTTTGCCACGGTGTGTATGCCGTGGTGTACTCGAAAAGGACGCCATAGAGTATTCCGAATATACTCTCAAGTCCCTTATACTCTCCGCCATTATCGTAGCGGACGATCCGTACTTTCCGCCTAGTCTCTAGCTCCACACGGACGCGAAACTCAGAGAAGATGGGCCGTATCTGGTCCTTTGTGCTAGCGATATATACCCATGATTTCCGAGTGTAGTCGTCAGTAAAGGTAATGAAGTAGATGCTACCACCAAGGGCTGGCACTCTATATGGCCCCCATACATCGCTGTGCACGCGATCGAGGGGGTTCGCGGCACGCTCAGGGGCACGCTGGTTTATCACCCTCGTGCTCTTGTTAAGTCGGCAGGACTCACATGGTTCTGTGAAGTCCTGCATAGCGCCTGGCATACCGTCCGTGACGATGTGGGCACGCTCTAAGCTCTAGGAGCTTAGATGCCCGAACTGACGATGCCATAAGATGGCATCCTTCGCCGTCATCTGTTTACTAGCTGTCGCAAGATATGCGGAGATAGTTTCGTACTAAGTCCTAGAGATGACATACGTGCCATTAATGCTGTGTCCAATGCACACAGTTTCTCCTTCGCGCTTTAGGCGGATTTGACGATTGCGGATCGTCCCTTTAATACCGTCGTCTTCGAGCTGTGACACTGAGAGAAGATGCCCAGCTAGTTAGGGCACATGGAGCACATCTTTGAACTCCACGATCCGCCTCGACCCATCGACGATGGTTTCAACGGCGACCGTTCCTTCAGCAATAGCGCTAATGGATCTGCCACTAGCTATGCCAATTAGAATAGGTCGATCTAGCGTGTGATATTCAGTGAAAGCGTCACGGGCAAATGTCATATGCCTCGTGCACCCTGAATCCAAAATCCACGTCACGGCACTAGAAGCTCGACTAGTAGCGCTGTCAATATCTGTAGCGGCAAGCCATGCTCTCACGACTAGGCCATCGTGAGGTTCCTTAATGGCCATGTTCGTAGCCTGCTGTGGTGGTGGCGAGAGCCCCTTTCTAGCGGTTGGTGTTGCGAGGGGTCCTGTGGAGGCTTCCCCCGCTCTCTTCTTAGACTTCTGGTTCCTTTTTCTAGTCTGGCATTCAGACTTCTTGTGACCAGGTTTGTTGCAATAGAAGCAGTTTCCAGAGAAACGAGGCTTGCTTCCTTGTATTCTGCCACTGCCCTTGCCAGCAGTGGGCCTAGAATCCGATGCCACCATCGATGCTTAAGGAGCGACCTCTGCACGAAGTGCTGTCTCCTTTTGGGGCTTTGGCGCGATGAGATGGCGCTCGAAGTTGGCGATCTCTCTAACGGCAGAGTCGTACGATT
This sequence comes from Pseudogymnoascus sp. WSF 3629, assembly GCA_001662585.1. Classification (NCBI taxonomy): domain Eukaryota; kingdom Fungi; phylum Ascomycota; class Leotiomycetes; order Thelebolales; family Thelebolaceae; genus Pseudogymnoascus; species Pseudogymnoascus sp. WSF 3629. Next base: position 88,798 of record KV454672.1, read on the forward strand.
AGCCCCTAGAGAGCTTGATCTGAGTAACGACGGCATCGTACCGACTCCCTCTTGCTCTCATGATTCGGAAAAGCAGTGAGAGTTTCGCTCCTTCAGAGGGGCGATCCATAGGGCTTAGCATTCCGATTTCATGTTGGATCCGGTCGAGGTCTACACTGATCACCTCGACCCCAACAACATTGGACTTGGGCACGTAGCCATAGAAACTGTCTAGCTTCGTGGCGACATGCTCGATGCCAGTAGGCGCATAAGTCGCCTCGAGCTTCGCCCATTGCTCTCGAGGGGACTGGATCCACTGGATGACTGCCAGTGGCCTAGGGCCGGTGGTGGTCATGAGGATGTACCGAGCTTTGGAAATGCCCGCTCTTGCTTTCGACTCTACTGCCGTGAGCCGTTTTCGTTTTACTAGGACCGAAGCCGACTGGCCATCAGTAGCAGCAGCTGGTTTTTCGTCTGCCTTTGATGCTAGCGTCCGCTCATCCTTAACGAGAGGGTCGACGTCTTCCCATATGTCCTGGGCTTCGAAGTAGGACTGGACTTGGCTGCTCCAGAGCAGGTAATTAGCGGTTCTAGTCAGCTTTGGAATCCGGGACCGCTCCGTACTCAAATCGCTGTCCATGCTAGACGGCTTGAGTTCTCACTTTGCTGGCGACGGTGGCGTAGGCGCTTCTGCGGCTTTCCGTGCGGCGTTTCTGGGCTTTGGCGTGAAGACCCAGACCGGTTGAATCGATTCTCCTATTCCACGGAGGAATAGATGATAATACAGGCTCCTAATGGCAGACCGGGCTCATAACCTGTTGGAGGCTTTGCGTGTGACCGAGGAACGTAAGCGAAAACAGCTGTCAGTCCCACACACGCTTTATGGCAGGCAGAATAGGGGCACGAATTATCACTGTACGTAGCGCAATACGTAGTAATAGAATCGACTGACTAACTAATACTATATACGGGGCCTACGTACTATATGTAGACAGCTCTGGGGCTCCAGATGAAGCCCAAGCTGCAGCCTAGCCCAAGCTGAATGCCGGTCTCACTTCGGAGGCCAGCACCACATTTCCCCGATGCACCAGCTGCCTACAACAGTGATTACATTTTACTAAGGTCACGTGATTTACGGACGGAANNGCACCAGCTGCCTACAACAAAACATTCCAAACCCTTTGGTCACGTGCTCTTCATTCCTGATAACTTCCAGGAATTCAAAAGAGAGCTCCCCTCGATTCAGGGTTGTCACAATGGAGTAGGATCTTTAATTGGCATCTTTAATGGGCTAATAAGGATCTTGAGGTTATAAGGGCGAAGTTTCTAATGCGTGGAAGGTAAAGTTTTGAGGTTCGCTAGTTCCGTAACCTTCCTCATGGTTCTAAGGCTAATGGCTTAGCGTCTGAGTCATTGCTGCTAAGGTCCTTTCAACCTTTATTAAATCCTGTATTACTTGAAGCATATTTGAGCAACTCTTCGACATGGTGAACGATGTTTCAAACCTTTAACGCTTATTTGCTTAGGCGTTTAAGCAATTGCGCGCGCAAATGGGGCGAGAAGAAATGGGAAAGTTCTGTTTCGCAATCTCTAAAAATGAGCAATTCCTAAGTGGGAAGAGCAAATGGAAATTGCCCATGGACTTGGAGTTGACGGAAAATGTCAAGGATTTGGTGCCTAAGCAATACCTAAGAAAACGTAAGAGAGCGCTAGATAAAAGTGAAGGCTTGGACATGATGGCTCAAAACTTCAAGATGAATGCTAAGAGCAATGTCAAAAGCCTAATCGAAGGGCATTAGCACGAGCTTAGCACTAAATCCTCAGAGATCACCAGTTGTTAGCCAGAGTCTAATCAGCCGATACGTATACTTCGCCTTAATCAACACCTCGCGCTACTTCAAGAAACGAGAGCCGATCAAATTTGCTAGATGTAGAAAGGGATAAAGTTGATTTGACATCTACGGTCATATGAGGCTTTCCTTGATGAATCAGGGTACACTAAAGAGAAGGAACGTAATTCTCAAAGGGCTCATGACAAATATTTGAGATACCTCTACAAAGGTAGGGAATTAGACGAGGCGATGAAAAAGGAGGCGAGGACAGGTTTGACTGAGCATCTACGATATGGAAAGAGGTGGATGATCTTTCTAGATGCTTTAACAGCAGGATTCATTATCGTTTGTAGTCTGAACTTTGCAACGAAAGTAATGTAAGTGTTCTGATACGATTCTGACTAGCCATTACATTTTTGACGTAATAAAAGCAGCAGAACTAACTACACACTACTGGATCTAGAGACCCTTACGAGCCAGATTAAAGAGTCCAGAATTTATCAACTATGCGAAGCGTTTAATTTGCTAAGTGAGCAGTTACTTAATGCTGGTCATTTAGATGGTGAGTACTCTAATAAGGATTTTGTGCTAGCAGAAGTATAGCGAGTATCTCCTGTAACATCGCTCTGAGGTTGTGGCGGGGTTAGCCACGCGAGGAGGCCCTGCATATGAGATGAGATTCGCAAGACTCAGGATGGAAGGACCATTTCGCTTTTGAACAGATTGTGTATGCGAGGCGGGGATACTAGGTAGCCGGAAGTAGGATGATATAAATTGACCTCCTAAAGCATAATCATAAATTTCCTAGTGTTTAGCTATCCACATGTAGGCACAGCCCATCTACTCTTCCCACCCGTCTCAAAACCTGCATTGGTAACAGAGAACCTGTCTCGCGCCTTCATCTACTAAAGAGCTCATTCAAGTCTAATCCCTCCCTTACCGTAGTTGATACAACGCGCCTAGAGTGCTTCGGCACTCTGGTTTGGATCACAGGAGTGACAATGACCTCTTAGAGGAGCGTTGACAAACAGCTGAAGTACATCAAATGCGAACTCCGGTACATCCTGCAGTGTGGCTCGCAAAATTTCAAGATTGGCGCTTTGCATCATGTCTCGAAATTTCATTCTAGCATACTCGACAGCGATGGCCCGTAGGGGGTTGGTTGATGTAGGTATGGTGTAGACATCTGAAACCACAGATAGGTATTCTTCTGGTGTGGGGCCTTCGCCAAGCGTAGATTTGAACCTCTTCTCCATGAGGCCCATTAAAGTCGGTACATCATATTTATCAGCTAAGTTGTACGTTAGAACTTGAACCTACAACTGACACAGTTCTTTGCTCTCGTTGGTCGGCTCGTTGTATATGCTGGTATAGAAGTATTTCAACATTATTTCGACAGGCACCAGATCATCGTCTTCTAGATTAATGACACCTGTATAATCCTCCTATGAAGAGTGAGATTTCGAGTTAGATGACGATCATTCTCGAGATAATGACCTTAAAGCCTGCCATACATGCTGCATGCAAAACCTTCGATTAAGAGCAAACAACCACGCGGTGAACTTTCCAAGATCTGTCGTGACATTTTATGGTCAGATCGGAATAGGTACCATTGTCGAAACACCTGTCTCATATCAGCCACTGCCAGTTCTTACACAAAAGTAAACACACCGTGTAATGGTATCTACGACACTTTGTGCTTAGAGCATTATTTGATACGTTTCAAGCCTAGCTAACAATCACCAGGAACGAGTTTGATCTTCTACTTCTCTTCACTCATCATTACAAAAACATTTATAGCGGCTTGATTATCACAATGCGACCAAATAGATGGCAATTCGGGCGAGGCAGATAAGTAATGGTGAATGTAGAATGAGCTATTGCGATTTTGGACCTCACGCGGGGAGCTCAATAGCGGTAACCTAATTTAACCATGTAGCAAGGAGCTGGCTTTAATAGGAAGCCAGCGGCTAGTTTGACAG
>KV454672.1:92803-114758 GCA_001662585.1 Pseudogymnoascus sp. WSF 3629
CTATATAGTAACTTCTACTATATTGTAATTTCTAGTACAGACCAAAGCCTAGGCCATACCAAAGTCTAGTCCATACCAAATCCAGTTATCACCTATGACGGTGTCCACGTGGGAGGGAGCCACCACCCAAAGTACAGACTCAATTTTGGTCTATACTAAAGCCTAGTCTATACCAAAGTCTGGTCTGTACCGAAATCAGGTCTATACCAAAATCTGGTCTGTACTGAAATCAGGTCTATACCAAAGTCTGGTCTATACCGAAATCAGGTCTATACTAAAGTCTGGTCTGTACCAAATTCGGTCCATGAATGGGTCACAGCCAGTACAGACCGAGCTCTAGTCCATACCATAGTACAGACTCGACTTTGGTCCATACAGTACTAACCTACATACTAAAGGTAAAACGTCCCCACAGCTCGATTAAATGTCCACAAATGCGTATAAATCTAAATAACTAGCCTATAGAATCATTTCAATCTAAGTAAATCTAACAAGCTCCTTTTCTACTAAAGTTAAAGAGAGAGCATAGAGGCACTACTACCATTGAAAAGTGTTGCGCGGTTTCTAGTGAACTTCATAAGCCTTATTTCAGTAGAGACACGTTTATGTTAATCCCCTTCGTTCCTACACATATCGGTCCATCTTAGGGATTCTCGAAAAGGTACCTAGATGCAAGAGACAATATATGACAGCGTGTATAACAAAATCAGAAAGAGGTACGTCGATTTGGAGATAGAAGGCAGCAGCCCCAAACGGCTGACCAAAAGTCATCTGACGTTAGGTTTGCGGCCTTGGAATTTGAGATGACGCCAAGATGGGAGCCACATCGATGTCCCAAGCTAATGGTCCCTAGGAGACACGATGAAGTAGGCTATCAACATGATTTAAATCGCCTGACGTATAGTAGGCACACTTTGGTGGCTTTGCATTCCTTAGAGGACTGGGGAAAGGCACGAGGCAGGAAGCAAAATGCCAACCTAATGAGCAGCTCTATGTATTATTCTCCCAAAGGGAGACAATGCTTAATAACTCTTCACATGAGTAAAGGATAGTGATGTCAATCGCTATTCCCACTTGTAGTCCGTAGGCATGGAGCCATAGTCCGTGCTCTTGTCATCATCTGTAGAAACTGGATTTGGAGGGTACTACGTCAAAGGCAGAAGTTGCCCTGCCGAAGGTTGCACATGCCTAGCTGTTTCATTCTTAGCCCTTGTCTGCATGTCAGGTGCTAACCTAAAGCTGTTGTGTCCTTGAACGGCAGTGCGCCGAAAAATCATCGACCTAGTGGTAACTTAAGAGTCCTGAACTGATCCGTGAGAAGTCTCTTGCCTAGTCTCATCTGCCTCTCTGAAACATTTCTGACATTTGTGCAAGGAATCTAGCTCACCCATATAACTATAACAGCTCCCATAAGCATCATGGAGTGCATTAGTACCTACAACTATAGCATGTCGTAACGGCTAATCTCGAGGACCTGGGCCTAGAGGCTCAACTTTAATGGTCAGCCTTTTAGGAGCTCTAGCGTGCTTTAGATTAGTTATCATGCCCATACTATGCTCTATCCACTGCTAAACTTGATCCTATGTAGTGATAGCTAGAGCTTTGGCTAGAGCTGGCCTACTGACTGCCTCTTCTAGGGACTGCAATGCCTTGGCATTAATTAGTTGGTAAGTTCTGCCCTCCGCTTCAAAAGACTAGGTCAACTGGCTTGCCCTTAACTCTAGTTCAGCCAGCCTATCCTCTATTTCAACCCTTGCATTGTGTATATTCTAGAGCTCAGCTTCTGCCGCCTCCCTCTAGGAGTGTGTTCTTAATTATAAGTGTGTAATGAGCTTTTCTAACTCCTTGTGCTAGTGTAGGAGCTACGCAGCTCGCAAGTCGTCTTGTAGTGCTTGAGAAAGCAACTAGGCGTCTTGAACCATTTCTCCTATGCTCTTGACAGGAATTTGTAGGCGACGATGAACAGCGTAGTGCCGAATAGATATAGCACGTTTAAACAGGACTGCAAGCGACTAGCCATGACTTAAAGCAATGGCTGTTATAGGGATATCACATTTCGAGAGGGTCTTCTACCATTTAGTTAGTTCGACCGCCTTAGGTGCATCCTAGCCATTGGCCTCTAGCATGGACGGAAACCACTTCTTAGCGAAGTTATAGCAGCATTCTTCTAGTAGTCGTTGAGTTTGGGCAAGGATCAAATGTTGAAGTCTAGAAGGGAGATATGTGGGATTTGTTAGTATGATGTTGCAATCAAGTGTACGCTTAAGGCTCTTTTTACCCTTCTCTCTGCCTGCAAAGATATATCATAGTTAGCGTTGACACTCTAACAAAGATTATTCAGGAGACTTGTGCTTATACGTTTGCGGAAGTTTTCCTTAGACAGAGCCTCCTTTCCCTCTCCCACTTGAAGTATGGACCCTGTGGGTTTTGTCGTGGCTTAAGTAGGCTTTCTAACGCGCCCTGACTTTCTGTCAATGCAATGCTGTCTAACCGTCAGAGCATTCTCTAGGGAAGCGACATTTGGCATACGAGTATTAGGAGAACGGAGGATATCTAGGAAAGGAGGGGGTTGGGATTTGTTCCATCTCTCTGTCTACATCCACCGTCAAAACCGTCCTCTATGCACTTCGTAATCAAGGCTGTATTGTTTCCCAACTCCCTAGGAGAGAAGAGTGTTAGGAAAGTAGCCTTAGCTGCTGACTCTGATTCGAATAAACGCGCTGCTAGAAGATCTCCTAAAATCCTGTAGGTTTTCTCCAAATCCATTAAATTAGCAAGTTGCTTATAGTAGAGGTGATCTTTGTGCTTCTCTACCACATTACGTACCTTATTTCGCAGAGATCGGACCTCGGCTAAGAGAATTAGCGTTTGGGCTTGAACTTTAAAGTGGCTTAATCATATGTCTGATTAATCCCAACAAACGCTTAATCAAGCGTGTCAACAAGCACTAATGGAGCAACAAGGCGCAAAAGTCAAAAACTCTAGAGGAGTTAGATTTGAACATGTCAAAATCAGAAAAGGTTGTGCAATTGCTATGGTTTCAACTAAAGCGGAAGAAGTTTTTGGGAAAGATATCAAAGTCAAGGACTACACATCCTTTAATAGTGGACAAATGTCAGATCAATCTGTGCAAAGCCTTCCTAGGGCTCGTAACACAGAACAATCCTCTACTGAAAATTAGAGTAGCAAGGACATGGCGTCTAGTAGACATGGAGTAGGGCGTATTCTTAGGGACAAAAGAAAATGAATAATCGTTCACGTTACTTTCCTAAAGGCGTGGACGGATATGGACTGTGATGGGAAAATTAGATTAAAAATAATTAACAATGCCACTTTTTGCCTCTTCCCTACTTAATTAATTCCTCTACCTACCTAATTAGGGCAAACCATTCTGCACACTTTGTAGTGATTCCATCTAGTTGTAGAACTACAAGACAGTTCCGTGAAATTTCTCTACGTGAATTTGAAAATGCATCTGATGTTCGAGCTAGACGTTATAGATTCAACAATTAGTAGGCTCATTAAATCCAAGTCTTCTAACATGCTTTCTCACAAAGTGCCTTAAGACTAGTTGTTTAAGATACTTCTTTTTCGTCTCTAAGTCTAATTCTATGCACCATCTCTACGTGATTCTTAAAAAGGATAATGTTGTTGAGAAGTAGCCCCTCAGCCTTGCAAACTAGATGGCAGCATTCATACTTTCCTAGTGTTCTCTTTTCTAAATGCCTCTTAACGTAGTCCATCATCTTGTTAGGTTTTAAGAAGGTGCGCATCCGTCTGTCGTAACTCTGTTGATTGTTGCTAATGTAGAATATGCACTAAGTTTTCTTGCATTTAAGAGGGAACATATTAGGGACAGGCGATTCTTCCTTTGGCATGGGGGACGCTTTAAGAGAAGATGCTAACGATGATTTTTTTAAATAAGACTTATGACACTAGACTTCTTGGCGACGAGATAGTGCGACCATTATGTTAATGGCGTGAATCCGTCACATGACAATGTCACGTGGATTAAGGCCCTTAGAGAGGTTGCACATAATATCTTAAAGCTAGGTCCGTTCTAGAAGCTAGGTCCGTTCTAGCAGCTAGTGCTTAACGGCAGGCTCAACATAAGTCAGTGTCATGACTTTGACCTTCTTAATGATCTTCTTAAGTTCTTTGTTATGGATATGGTAAAAGTAGTCCTAGTAGTACTCCCTCTTAAGCTCTTGCTTAAGCGTCTTTGTTACCATAGCAATCTGTCTATTTAACTAACAATATTCTTCACTAGCTTCTGTTCTAATTGAACCCTAAACAAATGTGTGTCCATATAAACGCTTAAGCTCTAAGCGAAGCTCTTGCTGCTTAAGCTTAAGCTACACTAGCTCTAGGTTAGGCAGAAGGGCATTATAGACCTCGTTAGGCACTGTGTAAGGCGCCTAGGGATCACAAGTGAGACTCATGTGCGTGAAGGCCTAGAGAAAGCCAGAATCAGTAGGCTAGTCTAGCACTGCATCTTGAACGATGAACCTGACTTTCTCATTAATGTATGACCTATAGAATACGCCAGTCTAGGGGTTATGCCTTAGTATCTAGTTGTGAACTACTGTTGTAGCAGACCCTACGCACTCGTTAGTAAAGCAAAATATGGTTAATGACAAGATTTACCATTAACAGCATTTCCTATGCCTCTACGAAAACAGTAGCTCGTTATCTTCTGCTTAAAACCAGTCGCCTAGCTAAGACGATTAAGATAATGAGCGTAAGTCAAGTAGCATAATGCCTTCTACTCTAACGTACGGAACATATTACACGTGCATACGGCCTAACGAAATATGGGTCTTTTAAGCATCTCTAGCTTCTAGTGAATCAAGACAGCTTTCGTAGGATGCTATAGATGACTTGTAAAAAAAGGCTCTACGTGCAAAGAGCCTTTGACCTTAATAGCATTATCCTTTATTACGATAGCTAGGAAATGGCTAATAGGGCAAAGTATGGGAAGGGCTTCTTTATAAAAGAGGAAAGTCATGCTAAAGTCGTGATGTTAGTTGGGATCAGGCAGAGGGACTATAGAGGGACATACGGTTTCAGTTTCCTATTAGCACCTTTGTGATGGGCGAAAGTGATCTCCATTCCTAGAAGGTCTCGTTCTCCCTATGTAGGGTTCTAAACAATCTAGAGACAGATATCCTCATAGCATAGAGTCTTATATTCCCGTTCTACTACTTTGAGATTAACGTAATCATCATCATATTTAGCATTGTTTTTATTAGCCTAAGGCTCTTGTTGTTAATAATTCAGCTCATCTAATCCTTCTTCCTCATTAACACACTCATCTTCATCTAAGTCATTAACGGCATCCTAGACTTCTATATGTAGACGTTTGTAAGAGGTAGTCTTTCTGCCTACATGCTTTAAGGTGTTAGCTAGCTTAGTAGGTTAACAACCTATATAGATAGACAGGAGCATCATGGTTGTAAGCGTTAACCATTAGTCCTTAGTTGGAAATATGGAAGTATCTTAAGCCTAGAGGTAAGTGAGGAGGAGAAGGATATCGTCTGCTCCTAGCACTAGTTTAGCCTTCATCATCTATCTAAGTTTGAATTCGTCTACTAAGGTTGCATCTAGATACTACAAGAACGGTGTTAGTGTTATGTCTTCTATAAGTAACATAGAATACAAGAGCATACCTTAAACACTTCTTTTGCATCATTTGTATCTATGTGATGCCCATTAACCTAATTGTAGAGTTGTTTGAACTAAAGCAGGTACTAGTGAACTAAATTAAACGCCTTAACTTTATAATTCTTGTAGATAAAGTAGAGGAACGACGTAGACTTCCCCCTATTGCATTACTTGATAGCTCCTTGCTAGTTGTAGACAGCCTGAAATTTGCAGAATCTAATCTAGAGTCAATAAGGGTTGGAGTCTAAAGGGGATGATGTTAGTTTACTTCATCCACTTGCGCCATATTCCTTAGACGTTCTCCTTTGTGGCTTTAGCATCCTTAGGTTTCTAAGATGTGGTATTAAGCTCTTAACCCATAACCTGGTAGTCTTTAGCAGTGCACTTAGGCTTCTTTGGTTGTTAAGCATGTCTTGTTCATTTAGTGATGAAATGTATCATGTTCTGCTTTAGAGTGGGCAGTTGCTAGTTGGCCATTCGTCTAGTGGACATGATGTGTGATTCATTAATAGCCTTAGGATAGCGAAATGAACGCAGAGGTCTGTAGACAGAGTCGTGGGGAACCTGCCTTTAGGAGACGAGGATCTATTAGACTGAGTTGTTCGAGGGCATGAGATGGCAAGCTTTTTAGATGAGACGGTGCTTGATTTCAGTCATGGGATTGCAAAGTACTTAAATAAGTGACTAGTTTGAGCGACTAGGGTGGTCCCCTATGTAGTGGCCCTCATGATCATGATGACTAGTGGTACCTTAGGACGAGCAGAAAAGAGAGAAACGGAAAGCAGAAAGTAGACACAGGAATTAGGAACGGGGACCTTAAAGGATGCAGGCTGTAATCACGTGCCTATAGATCGAGTATTTAGCAAGAGGTAGAGGATGCGTAAAGTAGCAACCGCGCCCTGCTAAATCCAGCAGCTCCAACCCTAGGAAGTGGCTTTATTCTATAAAATTATATAAAAATTAAGTATCTTAACTTATAATGTTTTATACAAACTCATTAAGTTGCTTTTAAATTACTAGCTTTGTATAATAAAAGTTATACATATAATAAATAATGCTTGTTTAATGCTTAATTAAGTGCTTAATTTAATGCTTAATTAAATGTTAAATTAAGTGTTAGCTTAAGTCTTTAATTTAATGCTTAATTTAATATTAAATTAAGTGTTAACTTAAGTGTTTAATCTAATGCTAACATTATTGTTAAAATAAGTGTTTAGTTAAGTGTTAAATTAAGTGCTTAATTTAATGCTTAATTAAATGTTAGATTTAATAAATGACTTAATGTTAAATCTAATGGTTAATTAATTGTTTAATTTAATGCTTAATTAAGTGCTTAATTTAATGTTAAATCTAATGTTTAGTTTAATGCTTAACTTAATGCTTAATTAAGTTCTTAATTTAATTGTTAACTTTAATTAATGTGTAAAGCATAACCTTAAGAGCTTAATTAATTAAATAATTAAAATATTTACATACATAGTTATTTAAGTAACCATATTATATAAAACTTATTTAAATTACTTAAATAAATAAAAACTAAAGTTAAAGTAAAATTTAATTAAAGAGGGTAAAGGTTAATTATAATTAACATCTTTATAAATAATGACATAATAAGAATCTTTTATTAATGTTAAGTTAAAGAGTTAAAACTAAAGTTAAAGTTATTACTTATATAAATTTAAATTAAATAATTATACAAATCATATAATTGCTTATTTATCACCTTTGTATTATTAAACTATTATGTTCTTAATAAGGAATTATAATAAAAGTGATAAGAATTTATTCTTATTAATAAAGACTAAATTTAATATAATGTATTAATTAATGCTTATAACAATATAAATTAATATTAATAAAGGTATAATAATTTACTCATGTGTAAATATTTTAATTGTTTTTAAGTGTGTTAATTAGTAAGTGGTTAAATTTTAAGCAGTTATGCTAAATGCCATTTTTAACAAAATCTTAATTTTTAATTATTAAACTTTTTAAAAGCTTATATATATTTAAAGAAAGCTAAAGGTAAATAATATAATGTAAGGAGTTATGGTTATAACCATGCTCTTAATTAATTAAAAAAGGGTTAATATGAAGTTATATTAAGTTAAGGGGGGGTTGAATTATATAATGTATATTTTACTCTAATAGAAGACAAATAAGCTTTCTTAGCCATTATGCTACTTATGATATGCCTTATTATAAAACTGCAATGCATTAATAAGTATAGTAGCTATAAACATTAAGGATAATTGAATAAAGATTTAAAGATCTCTTATAGCATTCACTAATCCCTCTAATGAATAAAGAGCATTGTTAAGAAATATTTTGCACTTAAGTAAAAGCGTTGTGTTTATATACTCTGCCCGTTGCTTCTTCTCCATCTCCTATAAAGGCTCAACAGAAGGTGAACTTCCTCACGTTGAGGGTGTGCAGAGACGGTCAGATTCTGGCATAACTGTTGGTGAGGACCACTGAGACAGAATTTTATGTGTCAGTCATTCTATCCCTCGGTAGATTTAGACACAACAGCCCTCTAGCCACCGCTTGAGATACATCGGTTTTATCTTCTCTATATGTGTCCTCTGTATCGCTTGCTGGCTAAAGCTGGGATCAGGCTCTTCGAAATCTACCATCTCAAAGTCAACCATAACCATATGTAAGTCATCACAGTCTACCTCAAGAGCTAGAAGGCATTTCTTTGCGTCGCAAAACCGCCGCGTCCCTGATACCGATAGCGACACATGTTTTTGCGGCCGCAAGATGACATTCCGGGACTGCATGTCTTGCTGGTTGACGCCATACGCGAGGATATCAAAGAACAGACTGAACGATGCGTCGATGACAGCATCCTTATGCTTGGCGCATACATTCTCCGCAACATCGGGAGGCACAATGACGCGCAGGTCCCTGCCCGGCACTTTCTCGAGGAGAATGATGTCGACCGTCCTACCGTGCTGGGCGGGAAGCGCCGCAGCGAAGTATCCGTAGAACCGCGGCACCTCCGTTCCCTGAAGGGGCCCGAGGCGCCTATATGCCTCCACCTCGCTTGAGATGGCGAGGTCGCGCAGGTAAAAGGGGTCATCCCACTGGGTCTCGTCGTCGTCAAAGAACACGGGATCGTATATCTTCACCACCAGCTGCGGCGGATATGTGGTGTGTGTCATCGTCGCTGCTCCTATATGCAAGCTGCTGCCCTGGACGCGGGCTGTCCAGGCGTGAGGGACGCGGCGCATGCTGGAGATAAGTCGCTCTTCGAGGGTGATGGACACGGCTGGAGCAGTAGAAGGGAGAGCGACGCGCTCGGCGATCGATTTATTGTAGCGCTCGCTGAGCTGGGTGGGGGATGGCGGGCCGTTATTGTATGTACGGTGTGTGCTGGTAGGCTGGGCAGGTAGTTGCTGGGTGTAGAGGTCGAGGACTGCTCCTGTGTAATATGTCTCTTCGAGGTTGGCATCGTTATGTTCACTGGATTTTTCGTACATTAAAAGGCTTAACGTAGGTCGTGGCGTAAGTTGGGTAATGGCGTAGATTGGGTAGTTCTGGGATGTGCATGCTTACACTATAGTCGCGAACGCAAGTCCCTTCTGTGACCGCAAGTCGGCTGCTTAAATCGCTCATGTGACAACATCCGACCTTCAATTGAAGTGACGACTCTCCATGACTTTCAGAACCTTTAAAGGTGATCAAGTTATCGTGCGTAAGTGCTTAGAAGATTTTGAAGCATAAATTAAATTATGCAAACTCTTTATAGCGACCACCGACTAACCACGATGATAGTTGTTCAAGATACAGACTACTTGTAGAAATCCCAGAGCCGCTGACAAAGTATCGTTGAGCGGTACTTCTGGCAAACGGCTGCCGCCAGCCAATTTGTATGGTAGAAATAATGCGGGGTAAGTACCTACCCCGGATTATTTCACGTAGCCGTAGAGCATAAAACGTAGGAATAGAACCACGCCAGTAGGGGCCCTCCAAATTGAGCGATAAAGCATAGTAGATTAAGGTAGCTATTCTAACTATTCTATATATACTAAGACCCCTACCCCTGAGCTAGTCTCAGAGTAGGAGTGCCAAGGCTCGCCGGCCCAGGCCCTGTCACTAGGGCACCACTGGGACACCACTAGGGCGGAGTCAGAATCCATTCGCGTGGTGCGACAGGCGCGAAACGAAAGGTCCTACACGAGCATAATCGTCGGTGTTCGCACCGACCACCCTACACCTGTACCACCCTACACCTGTAGGGTGGTCGGTGCGAACACCGACGATTAATAATTATGTCATTATTGTCGCCTGAGCCCAGGACAGTTGCAAGGAGCTAGCGGGAGGTCTGAGAGCTGTAGGGGAGATGGCACATCGCGCTCCAAAAATATTTCAGCCGATTCGGCGATAGAAAAGGACAACAGTTCTGCTTCTGAAATATCAAGACTTTCAAGTTGCTGTCCTCGACGTGGGAGCTCAAACTTCGATGTGGGAGGTACGTACCGAAACTTCGACGTGGGAACTCAAACTTCGACGTGGGAACTCAAACTTCGACGTGGGAGTTCAAACTTCGATGTAGGGCAGCGTATACAAATCTGCGACACAGCAATTCTACAGCTGAATTTTTTTTACCTTTAAATAAATAGATCTAAGTATAAGGTACCCGCTCACACAAAAATAATTGGATTTAAGTAATAATTGGTGGAATGCGACCGCAAGTACCTTTTACACTATAAAGTGATAGGGAGGTACAAGCAGTATACCAAAAAACGTACAACACAGCAATTCTATAATTGAATTATTTTCTACGTCTTGCCGAATAGATTGATGATTGATATATGAGATACCCGCTTACACAAATATAATTCATTTTAAGCAAGCGGTGGTTGAATGCGACTATAAGTACCTTTCACACTCTAGAGTGGTGAAAAGGTACAAGAGCGAGGTGATAACCTTAAATAAACCTCATCGACTCGGTAGGCCCCGTATATTTAAGACTTGGGACTTTCCAACGGCTTTTGGTGACCCCAACTTGCGAGTAGACCTGGTAAGCTACCAGTTGAGCAATTCGGGAATGAGTCGAAACAATCTGTTTGGAATTGCCTGCAAGACATGCCGCCGTCGTGGAAGAAAATGCGATCGGAGCCTGCCGAAATGTATGAGCTGCAGCTTACGAGGTGTAGAATGTGAGGGATATGTCTTACGTTGGGTCGATGCCGCTCCAAGCAAGGCAAAAACGTCGAAAGCAGATACAGATACAAAGTCTCGAGCTATCATATGACAACAAAATTGGAGCATTCTCATGGACGTGGGAACAGCGAGCGATGATCTTGGAGGATTAGTCAAATACTGTACAGACACCTAAACCCTAAGTCATTAACCTACTAACCATATCCTAGACGCCCGCGAGATCAGTGCAGCCTTCTATCTCGGCCACGGCCCAGTTGAAACGCCTTACACCCGCCATATTCTGCCTATGATCAGAAGCATTCCCTCTGTAAGGTGCGTAGTGGCGGCCTCAGCAGCATGCCACCTAGCAAATCGGCTGGAAGATGACCAACTGAAGAGACAAAGCCTCCATTTACGACTGAAAGCTACGGAATTCCTAAGGGCGGAGCTGAAAAGCTACCCTGACGGGCCAGACCTGGCGTGTCTAGTTTGTATGTTGCTGCTCGCGCAGCTTGATGTCTGCTCTGGGGACTGTGTCGAATTCGAAACACATCTCAAAGCTGCGAGCACATTTATAAAGCTACGTGGCTCTGACGGCACAGAGCGAGGTTTCATTGAACAGCGTATAGCATGGTAATCATCTTTGCCATACCTATTTGGCTTCAAAAACTCACAGGACAGCAGGCTTGACATTATGGGCGCGACTACAAGCTCGAGAATGCCGCATTGGTCCCCCGAAGATGTCACGGCTACACTGAATAAGTTCAGGACGCCATCAGGAAGGAGGGAGTAGGGGTTTGATGTGTTCTACTGCCCGATTGATCTTTTCGAATATATTGCAGATATTACGGTCTTGTATAAATTACAGCCTGACGCCATCCAGAAAGCTATACTACTCGGAAATGCTATCAAAAAGATGGGATGAGTCTACGACTCTAATCCCTGCCATCACATGGTTAAGGTGTGGAGATTAGGAACCTTGCTCTATTTGATTCGACTTTTTCGACTGCTAAACGACATTTTCAACACGAAAAATCTAACTAGCAGCATCTTCCATCATGCACGTGCGATTCCTTCTAAAACAAGCTAGAGCTACTCGATATCTTAGCCCTTGTTCTAGGCTGGCTTACTTCTACCCCATGAGTATAGCCAAACAAAGACCTAGCCACGAGATGAACTATATAAAAACTTCCGTACCCTTGGCTGTTTCCACCAAAAGCTTGCCGTTAAAGCTTTGGAACAGGTCTGGCGGTTAGGCAAGGATCGGCTCTATGATCTATCTAATGCTGATTTTCCATAGCGCAAACTTATATTATAGCGTCGTCTAGTTATGCGCGCTCAAGAGGCGTTATTTAAATCACTAGAAGAAAGCTATGACCAAAACTCTATTTGATGTCTACTAAGCTGGGTGAAATCTGTCATAAACTAAGCCAATCTCCTGTAGGATATTCTCCTTAACTGCTGGCTCTGCCTAAGAGATGTTGATAGCGTTCCTTGCTAGAACAGCAATGTCTTTGTCGTCGAAGCCGCATAGGTGTTTTGCTAGTAACATGTTTTCCAAGATCCAGCAATCTTCCATGTATGCTAGTGTAAGGCAGGGCCGTCACGTGCCCTCACGTGGACGACAAGGCGTTGCCCTACTGTGGAGAAACCCTGGTTTACCGAGGGCAAGGGGGTTCCTGGATAAAAGGGGCTGGAGACCTCGGAAGGAGGCCTCCAGTCAATAGTCGCTGTATATACGTAGACCTATTGTGCTTACAGAATACGATACCTTCCTGCCTCCTGACCTGGTTCCCTAGACTCCCGTGAGACCTTAGGCTTACGCATTACAATTCTATTGACTCTACCCATATCCAGCCTACTGGGTCAGGATGGCAAGCTTGGAAAGACGGATTACTCGAGCGACCTCTAGGGGGGCGACACTAGCGACTGAGGCCACTGAGCTAGCCCTAGGAGCTACGCCCGTAGAAGCCAGCCACTCTACGGCAGACCAGGGCGAGAGCATGGCATCGAAGTTGGCTGACCTTTGGAAACGAATGGACGAGGAAAGGGCTTACATTAATACCATAGAGGAAGCCCTAGAGCTATTCCGAAGGACGCACGGCAACGACTATAACGCCTACCCTAAGGCTGTACGGGACTTTGCGAAGAAGCAAGCCCTAATTAAAGAAGAGGGTCGTCAAAAGAGGCGACACTAGGATATCGAAGACGAGTAGGAGGACCCTCACTAGGAGGGGCTGGAAATGGACACTGTTTCTACGGTATCGATGGAAACCACGCTAGCCTAAAGACTAATGGGAAGGGTCAAAGAACCCAAGGTTTACAAGGGCAAGTCCACCTAAGAGCTTAACGAATTCATGGCGTTGATCCATGCTATCTTTAGGTATTAACCAAGGGTATTTCTAACCAAGCAATCAAAGGTGGCCTTCACGGCCTAATACTTAGAAGGAGACCCTATGAAGGAATGGGATAACCAATGCGCCTCCTAGGAAGAGGGATATATAGACCCCTTAGACATTGCTAGGTTCAAGGAGTTCCTTTAGGATCTCCATGTCAACCTAGCCAACTCAACTGACAACGCATCACGGCCCTAAAGTACAACTTAGCCAACTAAAGGAAAGGACAGAGTATCCACAAGTTCGTAGCCTACCTTAAGGACCTCAAACGCGAGATGGAACCATACACTGAATCACAAAAGACCACCTACCTTTTAACGAAGATTCACCTAGAAATGAGGCAGTGGCTCCTTAAAGGGGGATACGTAGAACGTTCCTCTACCTATAGGGACGCTGTTGTTAATATCCTAGCAATGCTAGAAATGACCAACTAATGGGTAATAGAGAAGACTCCTACTAGCGACAAGAGCAACCAGAAAGAAGGAAGGAGTTCCTTTTAGGGTGGCTTTTCCTACTAAAGGGGCAGCTTCGCCAGCAGCAGGGGTTCTTAAGCCTCAACACTAGGAGAGAGGACGCCCTCCTAGAATAAGCACTGCTAATAGGACTAACAGTTAACGTGAGGGGGAACCCCTACGTAAGGTAGGGATGCAAGGCTGACCCCGTTTAGGAACTGCTATAAATGCAGCAAGGTGGGCCACTTCTCAAAGGAATGCCAAAGCCCCTACTAACACACAGGTTTAGGCGTAAGGAAGCTTGACACCTACACTAAAGAGGAAGGGTGACTCCTAGTTGAGCCTTAGAAACCTAGGGTGCTAAGGAGGATGGAAATCAAGGTAGAGGTGTAGGTAGGCCCTAAATGGCATAAGGCGAAAGCCCTCCTTAATTCAGGATCTAACGCGTCTACCATCTACCCTCTGTTTGCTAAGGAGAGGGGCTTAGAGTGCTAAGATAAGGCACCACTATAAGCAAGGGCAGTTAACGGAAAGGAGGTTGTGATATATAGAGCAGCCACCACTAAGGTCCAAGCTAGGGACTACTTCTAAAGGGAGTGTGTAGTCACCTAGACCTTTCTTTCTATGGACACCCTAGATGTAGACGTTATCCTTAGTATAGATTAGATGGCACAGGTCAACCCCTAGATCAACTAGCACGAACAGACCTAGCGCTAGCCTTTTAACATCATGAGAGCCAAGGTGACGGATATTAAGCAGTAGGAGGAAGGTGATACTGCCTTCGTCTTGGCCTTAAGCGTGGACGACAACACGCCTACTAAATGCCTAAAGGAGTACGAGGCGTATATTAACGTCTTCTTAGAAGAAGGGGCAGACGCCCTACCTAAACTAGGTAGGAAAACCCATGGTATTAACACTAGAACACAAGAGCCACCATATGGCCTAGTATACAACCTTTCCAAGATGGAACTAGCCACGCTCCGCGAATACCTTCATTCTATAGAGGAGAAGGGATGGATACAGCAAAGCGTGAGCCCTATAGGCATGCCTATCCTATTTGTCTAAAAGAAGGACGGCAGCCTACGCCTCTACGTAGACTACAGGGGTTAAATAAGATCACCATGAAGAATCAACACCTACTGCCACTGATCACGGAGACCTTAGATCAGCTCTAAGGGGCAAGGTGCTTCACGAAGCTTAATATAAGGAACGCCTACTACCATATCTGCATTCGTCTAGGCGACGAGTAGAAGACAGCATTCCATACTTAATACGGACACTTTAAGTACAGGGTGATGCCTTTTGGATTGGCTAACGCGCCTATAATGTTCTAAGCGTATATGAATGAGACCCTACAAGGGCTAGTTGACACCATATGTGTCGTATACCTTAATGATATCCTCATTTACTCCTAGAAGGAGGAGGAACATGCTAACCACGTGCAAGAGGTCCTAGGATGCCTACACGAGGCGAACCTATATGTAAAGCTCTTGAAATGTGAGTTTAATACTAAGAAGGTAAGCTTCCTTAGGTATATGGTCACAACAGAAGGGGTTGCCATAAAGAGCAACTAGGTTGCTGTGATTGCTAAGTGGCCTACACCAAAGACCTACAGAGAGGTCTAGGTGTTCCTTAGCTTCGCCAACTTCTACTAGCGCTTCGTGAAGAGCTATTCTTCTGTTGTAGCCCCCATAACAGGCCTTATGAAGGGGGCTAAGGCAGGCAAACAGACAGGCCCATTCGTCTAGGGCGTGGAACAGTAAGGCGCCTTCAACTAGCTGAAGGAAGCCTTCACTACAGCCCTAACGTTGGTTCATTTCAATCCTAGCTGTAGAATCAGGCTTGAGACTGATTCGTTAGGGTTTGGCCTAGCTAGGAACCTCTCCTAATTAGTAGAAGAGCTAGGCAAGAAGGCTGAATGGCACCCTGTGGCCTTCTATAGCAAGAAGCTAGAACCAGCTAAGCTTAATTATGAGACTCACGACTAGGAAATGCTAGCGATCATAAGGTCCTTTAAACAGTAGAGGCATTATTTCAAAGGGAGCTAATACCCTATTAAGGTCCTTATGGATCATAATAACCTTAAGTATTTCATGGAAACCACCACCCTCACAAGGAGGTAAGCATGGTAGGCGTAGGCGTTATTAGCCTATGATTTCCATATAGCCTATAGGGCTAGAAAGACGAACCTAGCAGACAGGCCATTAAGAAGACTAGATTATGAGGTTGAAAAGGGTAGCCAGAACGTGATGCTACCTACCCTTTAGAATACCCTCCGTAAGGCCATGGAGGCTAGAGGAACCCCGTAGGTAAGTAGGGTGACAACGAGCCCATAGGGCCCTTAAGAAGAGGATATTAACCTACAGAGTATGGGCGAAAGCGCTAGTAGCGCCAGACCAGACAGAAACCACAATACGGACACCAAGAGTTTAGGTTCTGTTGTCCCTTAGGTCATAGTGACAGCTATGGCACAGGGCCCTTAAGAAGAGGATTTCGACCCACAGAGTATGGGCAAAAGCGCTAGCAGCACCAGACCAGACAGAAACCACAATACAGACACCAAGAGTTCAGGTTCTGTTGTCCCTAGGGCCATAGTGACAGCTATGGCATGGGGAGAGGGTGCCTATAGTGCTATGACTGAACCTCTAACGGACTTGATTAAAACCCTCTAGGCAGCTAACAAGCTTGCTGTTAAAAGGGCTAAGGACGCGGGAACGGCGCGAGTAGAGGACCCTCCTAGATGGAGAGTAGACGATGCAGGCATCCTACACTTTAAGGGAGCAGTATACGTACCTCCTAACTAGGCAGTACAGATGGAAATCTTCAAGATTTGCCATGACGACCCACTAGCCAGGCATTTTGGATATAAGAAAACCCAAGAGTTGATCTAACGCAAATACTACTAGCCTGGCCTTAGTAAGGAAACCAGGGAGTACGTACGGGGCTGTAATAGATGTTAGCGCATCAAGCCCGTGCGACATAGGCCATATGGCGAAATGCAGGCCTTAAGGATGCCCTCAAAACCATTCGAATCCATAAGTATGGACTTCATTACGGATCTGCCCCTAAGCGTAGGGGTGGATCAAGGCAAGGCTTTAGACTCCATCCTTGTGATTGTTGATCGTTATACTAAGGTGTCTAAATATATACCCTATAGGAAAACCATCACGGCCCTAGAGCTGTCGCGCCTCTTCTTTACGTTCTAGGTAAAGGACTTTGGAATCCTAGCTGAAATAATCACGGGAAGCAGGCACAAGGAAGCAAGGATAGGACAACGTAATGGTATTAGCCCTACAAACTATAGGAATGATCAATTAGAACCCTGGTCCTTAGATGAGGACAACAACGAGGACTTGGACTTAGACGAGGACGACGAAGAAACAAGGATCGCATCCTCGTCCCTAGATGACAAGGACTGGACTAAAGGAGGCCCTAGGGGTGCTGGCGGTAGGGTGTTGAATTTCCACTAGCCAGGCTTTACAAACAGGCGCTCTAACAGACCACGCCCTAGATCGATAGGCAAGGGTATGACAAGAGGAGCTAGCATCACTAGGTGCAGGACTCCACCTACCTATGGGGTTAGCAAGTATCCAAAGAAGAAGGAGGCCACGTACCTACGAGGGACTTCATGGTGTTAACGTACTCCTTAAGCCTAGATTAGTAGGCATTAAGGACCTTGTTAACAGAAGCGTGGAAGACCTAAGTGGCAGCCTTAAGACCTTTAGTCTTCGCCTTGCCTAGCTCCACAAGGCTCTTAGCGTGATGTAGGAGAGCCTAGTGATATGTTAGAGGAAGGACCAGGATACGGGTACTGTAGTGGCTAGAACTTCTGACTTTTGGCGCAACTAGCAGGAAGCTTCATAGTAAATACAGTATATAGAATGAACAGATCAATTGAATTAATTACTAACTACCTACTGCCTACGTAGACCTTTATATAATCCAGCACGGGCTCCTATTAAGCGCTGAGCTTTAGGGTGTCAAGTCAGCTCTTTAGGGTGCTGAGTCAGCTCTTACTCTAGAGCTACACACCCCTTTGACCCACTAGAGTAGCTATCCTACTCTGATTCTGGTTTTCTAGTTCCTAGAACTAGAAGCTCTTCAATCAGCTCTAGTTTATGGCTGCTACATTACTTGCTGCTGCATTACTTGCTAATCACATGACTTTCCAATCAGGAGTTAGCACGTGTGGACAATTTACAACACAATATAAACAATATGGACATCACGTGACAACAATAGTGTAGAATATCATGTGTTTAAGTTACCCCTATTGCTTTAATAGTACTACTTATTATAGTACTATTAACGCCTGTTATGATGTTAAGCTATAACCTTACTATTTTGCCCTTCCTTTCTTCTTTCTTCTTTCTTCTATATCATTACTATATGTAAGATCAGTAAGTATAACAATAGTACTATCTATAATACTATTAATTTACTATTTTATGTTATATACTAACTTGAAAATAGGCAAATATAGCACTACCATTAAAGTTTCCTACTATAATGGCATAACCACATATACTTAAAGGCCCTCCTAATATTTCTCTAGCTGACTTTCAACAATTCAAAGGCTCTAGAAAGAGTCAAGCTTTAGCTAAAATGGCTCATTCTCATGCTATTGTTGCCCTTGCTACTTGCTCCTACTACATGAAAGGCACAGTAAAGCATGAGTTTGCTTGCTACGCTATAAACACTACTGCCTACCCTAATGGCTACTACACCAACTATGCCTACTTTATGGGTATAGGGTCGTGCTCTTTCCTTAGCGCTACTAGTTCTAGTGTTGCTACTAGTCGTCCTCCTCCTGCTACACCCCGTCTTGTCGTCTCTACGCCCTGCCCTGTTAGTGCTACTACACCCCACCTTGTTGTCTCTACGCCCTGCCCTATTAGTGCTACCTTGCTAGCATAGGGCCTAGCAAGTTTAGAAGCAAAAGATGGGGGAAATGAGGGAGATGAGGGGGATGAGGGGGATGAGGGGGATTAGGGGGAGAAGGAGGTAGAGATGGTTAGAGCTAGTAGTGAGAGACAGGCAGTTTTAGGTCTCACTTACTATGAGGCTAAGGATGAGTAGCTTTAGGCTAGGCGTCACTGCCTCTTTGCTTAGGAGATTGCCCTAATCCTTTAGATTAGGCGTGATATTCTTAGCACTAACGCTAGCTCATTAGATGCCTTAACTAAGGCCTTTAGAGTTATGAGAGAGAGTCCTGTGTTAGGGATCCTAACCTCCTTAAACCCATCCTTCCTAATGGGGATGATGATTTATTCATCATTCCTTAGAGGTTGGCTCCTTATGCTCGTTAGAGTGTAGAGGAGGTAGAGGAGGATTAGAGGTTATTACGTAGAAGAAGTTTATAGTTCATAGTACTATAGTACTATTAAATGTCACAAACCTAGAGTGACACTAGTGTAGTTAGTGTAGTTCATGTAGTTTGTGTAGTTAGCATCACTTAACCTAGTAAATTAACTATGATGCCTGTCTACACCATAATACTATAGACAGTAAGGTATTATGCTGTAGTATACTGTTATGAGGCAATAGGAAAGCTAGATAACTACGGGGTAAGAGGGGTTAAGGCTACATGAACAGCAACCCTAAACCCTAAGGGTGTAGTGGTAGTTAGATAACCTAGGAGCTAGCGATAGATCCTAGTCACCTAACCGTTAGCTAATGCATCACATGACATTACCTAACGTGTTACATGACATTAGCTAACGTGTCACGTGATGGACTTAGGGGAGTCTAGCAGGAGTCCTTAGACTCTAGGAGTCCTAGGACTTAGGAAGGAGTCTATGGACTCCATTAGCATGACGCTACTATATAAGTAGATAGTTAGTTCTTAGATAGGAGCTTCGTGCTTAACTTAATATAGTATTTCATACATACTAGTAACGTGCTATAACTTAAGAACGAAGCCTTTGTAAATGATCCCCTACCTTACTAACTAACCTAACGTAAGTTAAAGCCTTTATAAGTCTAACACTAGGACATGGCGTTATATATACTATATATAATAATTTAGAAACTAATAGCATTAATATAGAATGAAATAGTAATAGTACTACTCATCATTATTAATCTAAGAATTAGTCGAAAGATTTAGCCATGACTTCAAACACTCTAAATACTTAATAGTATTAACCCCTAATTAGTTCCTTTGATCTGTAATTGTGATCTTTGCCCCTAAGAATAAACGTTTAGGCTTAGCACTCATTATAGGTATTAATAAGATATTAAGAGCTATCTTTTAGAGGTTTAGATATGCTATCTGCTAAGCGCCTTCCATCCACCAACCCTAAGCATTACATTTAGGGGTAACTAGAGCTTAGTAGTATTTCAAATACTCATCTTAAATAGCTGGTTAACGGCGTTTTTGTGTAGCCTACTCCTTAAATGCACTCTTCTTATTTTGAGGTTGAATTGTAGCTATAATTAATGGTTTAATTATTAGCTTGTAATGCTCATCCCATAGTGATTAAACAGCTATCTTTGCTAGTGTTACCTAATTAATAGGCTAATTCTCTTCGTAATACTTCCATTTTTGACTTAGAATGAGTATTCTAGTAGCAATATACGTAGAAGACCTATAAAGTGTTAGTACTATAGACTATTAATAGTACTATTACATACTACTTAGTTAGTGCATAATACTTGTCTATAACCTTCTAAGCTAAGTTGAAACATGGGCTAAGTATTATATCATCTTGAAATTATTGTTTGCCTTTCTCTAATTGCTTAAGAAGGAATTCCATAGATAATAATACCCGTTCTAGTATAGCTTCTTAGCCTTCTATAGCTAACGTTACTTTATGAAAGAACTAGAGGTAGTTATGGATGTGTAATAGTATTATCTAATCACTCTCTGTTAATTCGTCTTAGCTTAGGTCATAGTACTCCTTATGATAGTATCTATTAATAGCTTTCTTTATATTATGATTAAGAGCATTATGAAGCATTAAGTACCATGAGTTCCATTAAGTCTTGTTATCCTAAGCAAGCCTTTTACCATTACTATACTTCTTAAATGTTACCTAGCATTAGGGAGAACGTTAAATATACACTATAATATTATGTAGCTTCCCTAGTAGGCCTACATTCCTCTATGTTTCAACCTGTACTTATGATGCTTCTTAAGAGTTGTTATCTATAGAAAGAGCATCCCTATATGGAAATAAGAATGCTTATGCTACTAGGTTAATGATATGGCCATTATAACAAAGTTAGTAGTATTAAGCATTATATTTAACACCTTAGAGTAATAGTACTATATAGTAGAAGTTAGAATTTTATAGTACTATCATTTTTTATAATAGTACTAACGATTTAAAAGGCTTATCATCATAGTATCATTATTTAATGCATTATCCATCATGAAATACCTAACTTTTAATAATATACTATACTCTTTAAGTATAGTATATATTAATTAGGCTTAATTGTTACCTATATGCTATCCTTCTAGCTCTCGTAGTAATAGTACTAACTATTAAAGCCCTTCATTCTCCCTAATGTAGTATGTAATTAGACCCATTAATGCCTTTGTGTTTAGAGATGTCCATAAGTTAACGGTAAGATAGATCTTTGACTAAGATGACTATAAAGCTTGCTAAATCTTAACCCTCTCTTGCTTGTATCTTTGAACTACCCATTCTCGTATAGTACTATGGCTTTAAGGTAAAGACTCTTTACTATTAACATTTAAGAAATGTATTAAGTCTTAGAATTCAGGGCGTTAGATAATTATGAATGATAATGAGCATCTAGTAATAAGTTAGACAAGTAGCTACTTAAACGTTAGAGCATTAAAGTTAGTATCTCGTTGCCGTTTATATAGGTTACTTATTCCACTTAAGAAGGCGCTTGAAATACTCATCTGCATGTTCTTAACTCATAACTCCTTTAGAGTATCTATCACTTGGTATAAATCTATTAAGTGCTTTGCTAGAGTAGCTATACCACCTAACCCTTTATATTGTTTAGTATAATATAAGCATTACTAAATGCACTTGTTAGCATCCTCTATTAATGAAGGGCTTTTATTATGTTACTAAACCCATGAGGTTCGTACTTGTTAGGTTGTTAATGAAATTAAAGGTACTATAGTACTATTAAGGTCTAGTTATAAGGACTATAACTAGAACACATTAGCATTATCTTAGAAGCTGCTAGTATTAAGAGAAGATAAATTACTAGAATCTACATTTGTTAAAGCCATAGTACTACTATATAATAGTGATAGTACTACGCGTGTAGAGTTTTCAACGGCACTTATCTACTAGCTTCATA
>KV454673.1:2628-54766 GCA_001662585.1 Pseudogymnoascus sp. WSF 3629
ATAGTGTCGTCTGCAATAGTGTAACACCAATTACTACTGTAACATAGGTCATGGCGTACTGGCGGCAATGACGAACTAGCGGTAGTGGGGGTCAACAACACCAAGAAATCAATTAAAACAACTCTAATACTCGACAATAATATCTACGGCAGGACTATTGCTGGAAAAGGGTCTGGCATTTGAGATGGTGAGGCTACGGAACTATGTATGTCTGCCAACCCCGCAGTGGCCCGTGCGCCACTGCCCAGGGTGGCTCTTGCCCCGTAACCCAACAGACACAGAAGCATTAGTGTGACAACAGGCCAAGTGGGCGCGTATCCGTGATCTTTCGTAAGAGATGTTGCCTTTGGATGTACGAAGCCTCCGTACTAGTCTTTCAATGCTTATTTACTGTGGCGCCGGATTGTAGGACCGAAGTAACAGAGTACATATGGCAACGGCGTTACCAAGAGGCTGATACAAGCCAGGATTGTGAGGGTCCAGGGAGTTCCGATATTTTCGTAGAAGGGAATTCCAACGATGGTCATCACTCCTGCGGTGATATAACGCGAGAAGGTCATAAACCCGAGGGCCGAGGAAGAGAAAATATCATACGAATCAATGACATACATGCAGGAGCTGATGAAGATGCCGAAGATGCCGTAACCGAATACTGTAGTTGCAATAATAGGACTCCAGATGCTAATAGAGGTCTTATAGTTGCAAAAGGATCAAATCGTCGGACTTTCCGTTTACTCCAAGGGAGAAAAATCATGTCAGGGCAAGGAAAACTTACGTAGCTCGTCCATCCCATCCAAAGGAGACTCAAGGGCACAGCTGGGCCACAGAGCATAGCGTACCATAAACGGACTTCTCGATGAATCTTCATGCTTGAAGCCTTTTCAATGTCTTGGGAAGCCATTAGATTCTTCTGTAGAGAGCGGTACAAGAAAGGGACCAAGACCTCTCCTAGCATGACCCCAATATACATGGCAATCCATATAATATTTGTGAGTCCCTGAGAAATATGGTGAGTGTCACCGAACATGTAGGTAAAACCATCAAAGAATGCGAAGAGCACAGTCCACATGATTGAGAGATATAACGCAATCAGCAGGACGACAGGTTCCTTCAATATTAGCTCGCCCTGTCGTCGGAAGCTAAGGTGAATGCACTAAAAGAGGCCGGTGTTTTCAACTTCTAGGATCGATCGATACCGTGAGTCATTCGTTATCTCAGGCAGATGGCGCGCCTTCCATAAACGAAGCGGTGAGTAGGTTTCCGGCATCAACAGAAGCACAATCGCCATAACAATTCCAGCCATAATTAAAGTCAGCCATTCGGCCCATCTCCATGACAGTGCACTCTGTCCTATTTATGACGCAACAACTGGACCAAGAATGGGCCCCCCAAACGCTCCGAGAGAGTAAAGTGGGAAACTGAATGTTTTCTCCAAAGGGTTCCATATATCAGCAATGGTTCCACCGCAGCAAGTGAGAGGGGGGCAGCCGAAAAGACCCGCTAAACATCGGAAGGCGAGCTGGGCGCCAATATTAGGTGCTAGGGCGGAGGCCATAATGAAGATCTAAAAGAAACCCAGAGAGCCAATATAGACTGCATTGCGTCCAAGGACTTCAGAGAGCCGGCCTGAAAATATAGAGCCAAATGCAAATCCAAGTAGATTATTCCTGAAATTTATGCCGTCAGTAACATTAACTTCAAACCAGTTTATGAGAATGAGAATAGCAGTTGACAAGAGATCTCACCTGTTGCGATCGATTCCACCACTTCACTCACATGCAAGTCCTGACTTGCCTGCGGTAGAACAGCCGCATCAATTGACGATGCAATACCCACAACGAATGATAAGGCGGACACGACTAAGGTAATACCGACTCGTTTCCAGGTGCTAAAGTTGCGTGGATTAAGTTTACCATCGGAAGACATATTCGGGATCTCCCTTGGGTGTTGTACCGTGTTGTTGAATAAAAACCCCAGGCAGCGATGCTGCCCCTTTCAAAGTTGCCAAGCCACTGAAGGGTATTGACACTGCCTGCGATCCGTGTAGGGGACTGTTCCTCAGTGCCACTAAAAGGGTCTCGCATCACCTTCTATAAAATTACTCGCGTTTTGAGAGTCTGTTGTATCTGGTACTTGACCAGGTTCGATGGCAACAGTAGAGCCAGACTGATCCGCCTTCAAGTGATGGCTCAGCTGGAGTTCAGCAGCGAGTCTGATGCGGCAATATTGAAAGTAGGCTTGCATTTTGTCGCTCTCTCTTCCACTGCGAAGGAATAATAAGGTTTGGGTGGAGAGTGATTTTAGAAGCTGCCATATAAACATAATTAGGTCGAACTTATTAATGATTTTTATTATGGCCCGAATATCGCCCATTGATTACGATGAGCCGACTACCCGACCGAATGTGTTTTTTTATGCAGATGTCTCACAGCATTGTGGGTTGATTCTCCATTATCCTCGTCAAAAGTCGATTGGAATGGGCCGCTCGATCCTTGCAGCCTCTTGTAGTACATCCCTTGTGGTACTGAGAAATCCATGTGTTATCTTCATTTAGGAGGGCCTAGACACCATTTAACTAGTTCATTTGATCGTAGACTAGACGTGGCGGATCTCCGTTCGTAGCAGACATGCTGCTTGATACTGTAACTGTACTAGAGCTTGAAAAGTCAATTGTTGCCAAGCCAATCAGCAAGCTCTCGGTACAACTGTTTCCTGATTGGGGGGATCTATCTCAGGGGGCCTGCAGAGTGGAGGCTTTCTGATTGTCGATTAGACTTAACAGAGTAGTTAAAGTTCGACTCCCGAACTTTCCTCGCGTTGCTCTTTACGCGATTGGTTAACAAGAATTAGACTATTACAAAGTAGTAGTTAAAGAGCTTTCCTCGCGTTGCTCTTCACGCGATTGGTCAACAAGTACCCCCTGCCGCAGATCTTTAGTAGCGTCAGCAACAACAGCACTAGCATCCTTACAACGCCCCATCCTCTCAAGGACGCCGGCATCTTCAGTCCGAACATGCTGTCCACATAGCGTAGATAGCGGATGTACAATCTATTTTTTGTATTGCTCTAGAACTGCCGCGACTTCCCAGTCATCTTACCTCAAGAAAGGCTATTTAAGAAGTCATGAAAGGCCAGGTTGATTGTTCTTCTTCTCATACCAGAATTCCATCAATCTCCAACTCTTCTGAACTTCTCCAGCTCTTCTGAACTTCTCCAGCTCTTCTAAACTTCTTCAACTCTTTTTACTTTCGGTTAACTACCACCATCCTAAGTTAAAATGCTCGGAAGGATCGCACTTGAGGAGGCCTACGAACGTACTGGCCTTGAGGAGAAGTCCATCCGTGAGGCTAAGCTCTATATCGCTCCTGCCGACCGCGAGCGTTACATGCGCCAGATTAGCGACATCAATGGCGAGCGTGTCGAACTTTCCAACGCCCACGGTATCGGCTACACTGTTGTGTCCTTGACTGTCCCTGGTATCCAGGGCATTGCTGAAAAGACTGAGGCTGAGCGGGTCGCTACTGAAACCAACAACTGGGTCGCCAGCCGGATCAAGAACAACCGTGACCGCATGGGTGCCTTTGCCTGTCTCTCTATGCATGACCCTGTCCAGGCTGGTCAGGAACTCCGCCGCTGTGTCAAGGAGCTTGGCTTCCACGGTGCTCTTCTTTGCAACTTCCAGCACGCCGGCCCTGATGGCGAGACCTACCTCTTCTACGACCAGGCCGAATATGATGCTTTCTGGAAGGTTCTGGTTGAGTTGGATGTGCCTCTTTACATCCACCCAGCCGCTCCTACTGGTGTGATCTATGAGAAGCTCTACGCCCAGCGCCCTTACCTTCTTGGCCCCCCCCTCTCCTTCGCCAACGATGTTTCCCTGCACATCCTTGGATTGATCAGCAACCGTGTCTTCGATCGCTTCCCCGAAGCCAAAGTTATCATTGGCCACCAGGGTGAACATATTCCCTTCGACTTCTGGCGTATCAACCACTGCTTTGAGGATGCCAAGAAACCTATTGCCGATGAGGAGAGCCGTGTTATGTGCAAAAAGACCATCTATGACTACTTCAAGAATAACATCTGGATCACCACTAGTGGCCACTTCTCCACTGCTACTCTGAAGTATGTTGTCAGTGAGATTGGTGCCGATCGCCTCCTCTTCAGTGTTGACTATCCCTATGAGACCATTGAAAATGCCTGTGGCTGGTGGGACAATGATGCCAAGGCAATCGCTGAGGCTGTTGGTAGTGTTGAGAACTACCGCCGCATCGGTCGCGATAACGCGAAGACCCTCCTTAAGCTCGGCAAGTTCCATGACTCTGAGACTCCTGTCTCTCTGTAGAGTAGTCATCTAGCTATCTCTGAGTGCGAGGGAGGAAAGGGGAATGTCTTAGATTTCCCAAATAGAGAATGTACTTAAACAAACATAGTTTTTATTTTTTCTGATCTATTGTAACGCGCTATATTAAGTAGGATGAAGTTAGATAATTTTGACTGAATCTCTGCTCGCTATATATATGTCTCTGTACCAGATTGTTCAGGAGTATACGCTGTAGAAAGATCATACTAAATTTTTGATTGAGAAAAATTCAAATCTCAAATTGCCTGGGCAAGAGAGACTAGCCTGTACGACAGCATCAGCTGTATACATTAATTAACAATTATGCAGATTTCCTGGGCAGAGACAGCTTGAATTCGTAGTCTAAGTGGAGCCGAATCAGTGTGTATTTCTCCTCACAATCTCCTTATTGATTGAACCTATATTTCCTGGCGATCGTGTATAGTGAAGTAAGAAATATGACGAGCAAAAAAAAACATATGTATTTCACATACGAGTCGCCCACACAAGCGAGTCGGCCACCAAAACACCAAAACGCCTCAACCCATCTGTAGTTAACAATGCCACAACCAACACAAGCCCAATCCTCTAATCAAGAGGGTAGAATACTATTAGCAATCCACGCAATTAAACAAGGCCAATTTCAAAGTGTTCGAGCAGCTGCAGCATCGTACGATATCCCCTGAACGACAATATCCCCTGAACGACATTACGCGACCGGATTCACGGAATGACTTCTCGACGCGATTCTACTCCCAACTTGCAGAAGTTGACTCCGTACGAAGAGTCAGCTCTTATTCAATATATCCTCGACTTAGATTCGCGTGGATTTCCACCCTAGCTAGAAAGTATGCAAGAAATGGCAGATCTCCTACTCTCTAAGCGAGGCGAGAGCCCTGTTAGGAAGAACTAGACTACTAACTTTATAAAGCATTATACGGAAATCAAAGCAAAGTTTAGTTAGAAGTACGATTACAAACGAGCAAAATGTGAAGATCCTAAGATAATTCAAGGGTAGTTCTCTCTTGTACGAAACATAGTCGTAAAATACGGCATCTTAGAGGAGGATATCTACAACTTTAATGAGGTAGGTTTCGTAATAGGAGTTATTGCTACTACAAAGGTAGTCACGAGCTTAGAAGCAAAGAGCCATCTAAAGACTATATCGCTAGGGAATAGAGAGTAGGTGTTAATTATCTAAGGTGTTAATTCGTATAGATGGGCACTCCTGCCGTTCATCATTTTCAAGGCGTAGAATTACCTCTCTGCTTAGTACGAGGACTTAGGATTGCTAGACGATTAGGTGATTATGCTAAGTGAGAATGGGTGGACTTTAAATTCAATTAGCTACAAGTGGATTTAACACTTTAATTAGCATATAAACAGTCGTTTGATTAGAACCTATTACCTCCTCATTCTTAACGGACATAAGAGCTACCTCTCTGCTTAATTTCAACACTACTATATAGAACGGAAGATAATCACCCTCTATATGCTACCACACTCCTTGCACATTCTCTAGCCACTTAATGTTAGCTACTTTACTCTACTAAAGCTTTCGTATAGACGTTAGATTAAAACCTTCATACGAAACTAGCTAAACCATATTATAAAGCTTAAGTTTCTCTCTACATTTAAAGAAGTATTCAAAGCTACATTTATAGAGCAGAACATTAAGAGTAGGTTCTAAGCTATAGGACTAGTTCTATACGAGCTATAGAATGTCCTCTCTTACTTAAATCTACACTTAAGAACTCTAACTCCTCCTATAGTTAAGAGTAACAATTAGACTTTAAAGACTCCTCAAACTATAAGGGAGCTTAACTTTCAAACAGAGCACGTTAAGAACTGCATTATATAGCATTAGAATAGCTCTCCTAGCTTAATTAATAACGCACTAAGCTAGCTTGCTAAAGGAGCTTAGGTTATGATGCATTCTGCTGTTCTACTTAAGGCAGAAGCTAAGGCTCTACAAGTAGCAAATGAACAGAAAAAAAGGAGGGAAAGAAAGTGCAAGAGGCGTATAATGCAAGGCGGTAGTCTCTCTATACAGGAGGGAGAGGATATCCTTCAGAGTGCTGAGGTTGAAGCTCAAGTCCGTACGGAGGTAGCAAGTGAGAGTCGTCAGCAGGTGGGTTCTAAGGGACAGCAACGGCGCTGTGGCACATGTGGTAATATGGGACATAATGCCCGTACGTGCAAGAGGCGCCAGGAATCAATTACAATTGATTGAGGGTCATTATGTAGGGTAGTGGTGAAGTAGTAGTAGTAATAGTCAGATTTTGGTGTTTTGGTGGGCCACTCGCCCGTGTGGGCCACTCGTACGTGAAATACGTTAACGTTTCGCAAAGTCACTATATGTTCGTGTAGTAATAATATACAACATACAGAGAAATAGCCCTTCACACCAAAATATCTATATGGACTAGCCAACCTTGACATTGCTTGCTGTCTGAGGGTATGCACTTACTGCAGTAGGAGTATTATTGACGGGATAATATAAACAGTATGTAAAAAGTGAAAAGTAAATCGCACTTAAACTCTAGTTCCTGAATGTCACCGTCTTCGTCTGCACCCACTCCTCCAACCATCCGCTCCCAAACCGGCCATACCCAGAGCTCTTCCAGCCCCCATGCGGCAGCGCCGTCTCATCATGCACAGTCATCCCATTGATATGCACTGCACCACTCTCAATTCCCTTCGCGAATCTCAACCCCGTCCGCAGATCCTCTGTGAACACCGATGCTGAGAGCCCATACTCGGTATCATTCGCAATGCGTAGCGCCTCCTCCTCAGTATCAACCTCAATCACACTGACCGTCGGCCCAAACGACTCTGTCTTATACAGATCCATCTCCTCCGTCACACCCTCTAGCACTATCGGCGCCATCTTCGCTCCATCCTCTCCTCCTAACGCACCAATCACAACCTCCGCCCCCTTACCTACAGCATCCTTCACAAGCCTCACATTCTTCTCGACACCCATCCTATTAACCAAACATCCAACCCCAAACATCTCCTCCACCTTCACCTTTAGCCTTTCCCTAAACGCCTTCGCTACACTGCGATGCACTAGTATCTTCTCGGTGCTCATACAAATCTGCCCAACGTGAAAAAACGCGCCCTTCGCACACTCTGTCGCCGCTGGCTCCAGATCCGCATCGCTCCACACAATTGCCGGCGCCTTGCCGCCTAGCTCTAGCAGCACAGGTTTGAGGGCGCGCCCGGCTGCCTCAGCAATAATGCGGCCTACAGCTGTAGAGCCTGTGAAGTTGATCTTGCGAATACGCGGGTCTGTGATAAGTGCCTGTGTGACTGCAGGCGCAGAGGCGGTGCTATGGGCGAAGGAATTGAGGACGCTAGCAGGGAGGCCAGCAGCGTGGAAGCACGAGACAATAGCCCATGTGCAGCGGGGGGAGATCTCCGGGGCTTTGAGGATAGCAGTGTTGCCGGCAGCGAGGGCGTTAGCGACAGCATGGACACCGAGGATGTAAGGGGCGTTCCTAGGGCAGGGTTGGTAGCTAGGCGGAAGAAGGGCGGTGTGCTAGTAGTAGGGAAAGGGATTGAGGGGAAGAGGGGGTTTACCAAGGGGCAATGGCAAGGATGACGCCATATGGCTCTTTGTATATAATTGCGCTTGTTTCTGGGTTAGAGGTTGTTGGGAAATCACCCTTTATGCTAGAGACGCGGCCTGCTACATCAACCAGCATATCTATAGTGAGGTTGATGTTGAAGGCTGCCCAGCCTGCATTCGAGCCTGTCTCATCGACCATATATTTCGTAAGCTCTTCGGCTCGGCTCTTGAAGATCTCGGCTGTCTTAAGGAAGATGTCGCGTTTTGCGGAAGGGGGGAGGTCGCGTCATGCAGGAAAGGCAGCCTGGGCTGCTGTGACAGCGGAGAGAGCGTCGGCGACAGTAGCGGACGCGGCGCGGTGGACGAGCGTGTTTGTAGAGGGGGAGTTGACATCGAAGGTTGAGGAGAGGGGGAGCTCGGCGCCGTTGATGTAAGCAGGGACTGTGTGGATTGCTTCAGTGCCGGTGGCGGCGCTGGGGGTTATGTCGGAGGGAGACATAGCAGCGGTGTTTTGTTGGTAAGGCACTGTAGTCGCTGGATTGAACGAGGGTGATTAAGTGAGGTGGAGCAAGCAAAATGAGGAGGAAAGAGAGGCTTTTAAGAAGGAACTTAATATGGGGTCAGTAAATGCGGGGGAGGGGAACGGCAAGGGCTAATATGAACTAACTTCCCTTTCGGCAGTTCTACAATATTAGGGCCAGCAAATGTAATCTATCCATTGGCCCCCCTCACCATCAGTCTCATCAAGAGCTGTCGACCGTGAGACATTTGACAGATGGTCATAGGGCGTGCGGTGTGATCGACATCGATAAGGGACAGGACAGTGAGGGGTATGCTGAGGAGGTTGCAATGCCCAGTCACTCTCTAGTTGAGCTCGGGAGTTAGCAATGGATATTGTAACGGGCCGGAGGAAGGATTCCCAGAGTACGACGGTACTTGATCTAAGACTCAAAAGCTAAGCATATGGCAACGAGGGTCCTTCCCTTCGTTGTGCCCATCGTGTTGTTCCTCCGCCTTCTAGCCTTGTAGGCAAAGTTCACATATTTTCCTACATTTGCCCATTAAGAGCTATAGTTCTAGATAGAGAAACTAGCAGATGAGGGAGCAGATAGTGTCGCCTATGTGTAGTTAGGGGGTGTTTCCGGAGAAAGCCTAATGCAAACAAGTGAATCACAAAGAGTAACTTATCCGGAGGTTTACACTTCGCCGCCACTATAGTGTAGTAGCCGTAGGTGTTTGTCGTCGCCCTGCGTTGCAGCCGCAAAGCTAGGGATGGTTAGTATGGTGGCGGTAGTGCAATAGGAATCCCCTCACCTAAACTCTGTTGGAGATTCAGGGCAAATTTCGGAATTTGCCAAGGAATTAGTCCTCTTTTGGGAGCGTTTCCCATAGGTATCCCATTGGTCTACTTAACCCTCGGGCTCACGAATCAGCTCCAATAAACTCAAGCCCGCCATACCCCGCTTCCCCGATGTTATCTATAGCTTTTGGAGCATTGGATATAAGGACCAATAATACGAAAAGCCGAGTCCGGCTTTTCGTATTATTGGTGGGTGTGCAGCGCTTTAGTCCTTCCGATCTCCGAACCGCATGTAAAGTGGGCTAACCTAACTACTGCACTGCACCACTAACTTGCCTGCTATAGCTTAGCTCGCATCGCAGACTTGGTGAACAGCAACAACAGCAACAGCAAGAACAACAAAAAACCCGATATCCCTACATCGCTTTGAACTTGTAACTCCTGGTGTACAAACTATTGCAGACAACTTTGATTCAATCACATTTCGCCGCAAGAACTGCCCTCATCCATACACGGGCAATATCAAGGAAACATCATCAGGAGTACTTCGACAATTATGAGTACCACACCAGCATCTACTACCCCGCGCTTCGACCCCAATTTCACCCAACATGTCATTGACTCCATGGGCCCTAACACCTCACCGCGCATACGGGAGGTTATGGAAAGCCTGACGAAACATATACACGATTTTGCCCGCGAAGTCGAGCTGACGGCGGACGAGTGGATGGAAGGCGTTCAATTAATCAATTGGGCTGGTTAGATGAGTAACGAGAAGCGAAATGAAGGCCAACTTCTGTGTGACGTTATCGGACTGGAATCGTAGGTTCATTTCTCCAAGACCGTACATATTCCATAGTTGCGTGGAGACTGACCGGACAATCATAGACTCGTGGACGAAATTACTTACAAGAAAGCCTCAGAAACGACTACTTTGGCGACTCGGAGCGCCATTCTAGGCCCATTCTTCCGCACCGACCATCCCATCCGTGAAAATGGCGACACCATCTCCTTCAACACGCCCGATGATGCAGAGATTGTCTACATGAATGGACGTGTGCTGGACGCAGTAACAAAGAAGCCTTTACCCAATGCTACCGTCGATGTGTGGGAGGCTTCTACGAACGGTTAGTCCTAAATCCTTGGTCAAAACAACATGTAAGATTAATGTGGCTATCAAGGTCTATATGAACAGCAAGATGATAATCAGGTCGACTCTAACTTGCGTGGGAAGTTCATAACAGACGTTAACGGCGAGTACGCCTTTTACTGCATAAAACCCACCGCATATCCGGTCCCAGATGACGGCCCAGCAGGAAAGTTGCTAAACCTACTCGACCGCCACCCATATAGACCGGCACATATCCACTTGATTGTCCTGATTGATGGGTTCAAACCTGTCATAACACAGATATTTGATAAGGATAGCAAATACCTCAACAACGACTCGGTTTTTGCGGTGCAGGACTCACTCCTTGTTGAGTTCATGCCCCGTAGCGGCGACGAGAAGGCAAAATTAGAGCTGAAATATGACGTCTACCTAGCTCCTTTAGAGTAGATGGCTACTGAGCAAAATTCAATACTCCATTTGTAGCTGCTTATTTGCTATCTACCATACTGAGCGCTTGTTTTCAACGAAATCAACAATAACCTGTTGTGTCCACAGAGTAAATACAACGACCGTCACAATTGCCAACTTCAGGGAAAGTAGGTGAAAATAGCGCGACCCGCCTCGTAATTAGTGTGGGAAACGAACATGTGAGCGTGTGACAGAAAGCGGCAACTTAACGCTCGAAGACGTAGCAGACCACTGTGGGCTGGTTCAGAAATCAGCGATTACGGCCAGTTGCGGCTGAAGCCTCACATGACTGCTATCTCACGAGGGTGTCGGATGATGGGATGTGGAATGGCGGATGTCGGGTCGGATTAGAGGGCGAATCGGATGTTAAGAGGTAAGTGGGCCGACGCGGGAACTACTATATGGTAGTACTCCATACGTACTACCATACAGTACTCGTACAGTAGAGAATCATCTGGGGTGTAGTAGTGCCAGTTGATGCTACAACCCCGCTCAAACATTTCTACGCCCTCGCAGCTCGCTATGTCTCGATAGGCGGAGATGATGTCAAGAGCTGTATATTTTGTGGAGTCTGGAGAAATTTCGCTGGGGGTAAACTCCCCCGGAAAGCTTCTGCCGCTCTGATATATATATATTGTTGTCAGTCTCGTCCTCTCGAGAATTCCTCATTGTATCTACGTTTGTACACTCTTCACACTCATTTTGTGAGAATCATCATCTCGTTAGACTTTGTTTACAAACGAAGACATCATGGCCCAACGAAAGGACTTCCATGTTGCTGTTTGTGGCGGTGGGATTGGAGGCCTTTGCTTGACTATTGGCCTTCTTCGCCAGAACATCTCCTGCAAATTATACGAAGCGGCTTCAGCATTCGAAGAAGTCGGTGCCGGCGTCTCCTTTGGGCCCAACACCATTCGAGCAATGGAGCTTATTGACCCACAAATTGCCAAAGGGTTTGAAAATTGTGCGACCACCAATGGCTGGCCAGAGAAGAAGGATACGTGGTTTGATTTCAGGACTGGGCAGGAGAAGGGCACACGAGGAGGTGCACTAGCAGCTGCTAATACACATGTTGCTGATGTAAAGACGAGAGGGGTGGGAGAGGTGGGGCAGAACAGCACTCACAGAGCGCATTTTCTGAACGAGCTTGTGAAGCTTGTCCCTGATGAAGTGCCCGAGTTTGGAAAGAGGCTGAAGAACATCAGTGAGAGGGGAGACAAGATGGTATTGACTTTTGAGGACGGGACAAGTGCAGAAGCAGATGCTGTCATTGGATGTGACGGTATCAAATCACGGACGCGGGAGATATTATTGGGCCGAGATCACGAGGCTGCACATGCAGTGTTCTCTGGAAAATACGCATACAGAGGCCTGATACCGATGGACGTCGCAGTGGATGCCTTAGGAGATGAACTGGCAAAAAACTCGCAGATGTACATGGGCCAACATGGACACGTATTGACCTTCCCTATCGAGAAGGGAAAGACTATGAATGTAGTTGCTTTCAGAACTAAGCTCGACGGAAAGTGGCAGGAGGAAAAATGGGTTCTGCCATCTAAGAAGGAAGACATGCTGAAGGATTTTGCGGGCTAGGGAGACAAAATTACGAGCATTATATCTGTAAGTTGGTCCCCAATTCTCACTAAAAAAAATGATACTTTAGCTGATAGATATGTATAGCTTATGGAAAAGTTCGACGTTTGGGCCTTGTTTGAGCACCCACCGGCACCAACATACTACAAAGGCAGGCTATGTCTTCTTGGAGATGCGGCGCATGCTTCGACGCCCCACCAAGGAGCTGGCGCAGGCCAGGCTATTGAAGATGCCTTTGTTTTATCAAACTTACTTGGTCAAGTCGCCTCTGCGGCCAATATTACGCAAGCTTTCAAGGCCTACGATACTGTACGAAGGCCACGGAGCCAGCGTGTAGTAACGACAAGTAAAGAGGCTGGTTGTTTATACGAAATGGAGGATGAAGAAGTTGGAAGTGATCTAGATAAGGCAAGGGAAAATTTGCTGGCCCGATGCGAGTGGATATGGGGAAATGATTTGAAATCACAGTTTAGAGAAGCCCAAGATGCTATGATGAACGGAAGCAAAATTTAGATCAAGACGAATATTTAGTTGCTATTGCCCAGAGCTCCGAGGATTTAAATATTGGCGTCTTATGAATGTAAAATTGAATAGGCGTTCTAAACTATGTTTCGAACTACGCCTGTCCTCGCCTTTCCGCTCAAGGCCATTAAATGTTTCGCAGAGAAAATCTACAAAAAGAACCTCGAGGCACGGCTAGAAATTTGAGAGGGCTATCAAGGTCTTCTACATGAAAACAAAGAAGCCTTGAGCGTCATGGCATTACCGACGCTTTGGTAAGGTCAGTGCATAAATCAGATTTTCTCATCCTGACGGGAGACTTATATAGTGACAGATGCGCAAAACATAATGATGCTTACAACCCAGATCCGAAAGGTGATTACTGGACGGTAGAGCTATTAAAAGAGTTTGGGTTCGTTACAGAGGCATGTCTAACCTGTGAAATAGGGGCCATATTTGTAGTTTCATCTCCCACCTCTTAGTGCTGAAGCTCTGCTTCATTTGACGGTGGTATTTATTGGTGTGCCTCTGAAGTTGAAAGGGCAGTTGGCTTTGTGAGAGAGGAGGAACAGTTATATACATAGGCCAGCTCATATTCATACGCCTCATTAGATCAGCTATATCCTATCTGTAGAAACTTGAGGCATACCATAATGGTGCGCACCACAAGCCGAGGCTGTGAGAGCTTCATAAAGTGATCCTAGGATCCTTCTCGAGAGATATCAGAAAGCAGTGAACCATGTCAAGTTTATCATCTGGCGACTAATCACTACTTCAACGAGAACTCACAGAGCTGTAAGACGCGTCGTCTAAAGAAGTTTCTTATGAATCACAAGGAGCACAACTATGATTCCGACGGCTATCGAAGGCCCGACATGGTCGTAAATGTTGACCATTTCAAATAGTCAATAACCATGGGCTATACCGAGCATACGGTTCAGGACATCCATGATATCTTTCCGCCTCTGGGATTGCCGGCTAGCTCGTGTGGCAATCCCCAACCGAATCGAAGCCGGAGATCAATTCAAAAAGGAAGAGCCATTACCGTGAACAAGCATGGAAGAAGTTACGAGAGAAGGAAGCAAAGGAGCGAGCAATAGAACAAGCACAGGAGGTAAAAGAGCAGTAGCGCTTACTTAACATCGAGCACAAGCTCCAAGTGCGTGCAGGTATTAATGCACGCAAAGCAGAAAGGTCATGGAAGCAAGAATTACTTCATTTCCAAAAGAGTAACTTTAATATTACCCCACCAGCTCGTTTATTTACTGCTATAATTGATCCCGATGTCGAGCGCAAGAGATGAGAGGAAAAAGACGAGTTAGCGCAGCAACTCGCAACTGAGGCAAGTGGTTACGTTGGATTCGAGATTCTAGACTACGACATAATTGACAGTGCAAGCGAGGATAAATCACTACCTGATAATATAGATCCAAACTTATTCTAAATAGCTTCAATTTATTCCCTATCTACCTTTGTTGTGGCGTATGAAAAGGATGTGGTTGTTTGCGACAGGGCACAACTTCGCTTTCGCGTCACACTTCGCTTTCCATACATCACGAGTTTCAAAGATGTTCTCAGGGCCAGAATCACAATTGTAAGGCGGTCAAAAAGTTGGGATGCTCTCGGATGCCAAATTATCAGAGCACGCGTCAAACTCAGGGAATGCACATGACTCAAATTGGACTTATTTTACCAGAGATAATTCCGGCACTTTTGAGACACACCTTTGACGTGGAGCCAACTAAGCCTCCTAAATAGTGTAACGCTGGGCCTTAAACGTATAAGACAAGCAGAGGTTTCTTGCTTAAGGTTAACCAAGTAAGGCAGGGGATTAGAAACAAAGGTAACAGGTTACAGTATATAACTCGGACAAGATACAAAGAGGCGTTAGGATCTTTGCGCTGCTCGAACACCGGGCGATGAAGACGTGCTGATCAGCGTTAGCAGGAATTGGAAGCATAGATTGCGAAACTAACATCAGAAAGTCCATAAGGAGAGGCCAAGAAATAAACTCTATAAAACTGATTGCCTCGGCCGACCAATTTTCTACTCCAGAGTTCAAGGTTGAGGTGGTGAGCATAAACTCTATACCTCGAGGTGGGCAGATACTTTATGGCTTCCACTGTGCTTTGGTCCGGGGGGGGGGGGTTTATGGGCCTTTTTTTATAGCATGCCAAGAGAGCCGCAGTTGCCGCCCCACACATACTACAGTATCTTGTAACCCATATAGCCGCATCGGTCTCTCGGGTACGGTAGAATCAGCTTTCCGCCGCCGGCAATGTCTGGACTTATCTTCGGATATTGCGAGGTGGAATATTGGAAAGGCAACGAAGTCTTTACGGGTCAGGATTATGCTGGTAACTATGGCCCGAGGCCTGGAACCCCGAACTCTACGACTTGCCTCGTTGTTGATGACATAAATTATACATTTCTACCTTGTTTCATTAAGAATTAATTATCAAGATACTACTAATATTACTTCGTTCTTATTGTTAAGCATCGTTTCTGATTTGTCACGTTGGTTGATTACCGTCGAGTCTATTTATCATGGGTTCTTTTATACCAGATAGTATGAGGGCAGTGGTTTTCAAAGGCCCTTTCGAAGTTGCTGTTGAGACCAGAGCAACTCCTCATATTCGCGAGCCCACCGACGCAATCCTCAAGGTCTCTTCAACGGCTTTATGCGGCAGCGACTTGGTACGTAATTTCCAAAGGGCATCTTTACACTGTTGAGACTGGCTTCACTGCCCTCGAAACTATTTGGCATCTTACTTACTCGTGCGTAGCACTACTACCGAGGCCATCAGAAATCAACGCCAGGGTTTGTCTGCGGGCACGAGACCGTCGGACACGTAGTGGCGCTAGGCCAGTCAGTCCAAAACTTCCAGATCGGTGACCATGTCGTCGTTCCATTCTCCACTGCCTGCGGCGACTGCTTTTATTGCAAGCAAGGCGAATCCAGTCGATGCTCAAAGGGCGTACTTTTCGGTTGCATCACACCGGCATTCACCGTCGATGGAGGACAAGCGGAATACGTCCGCGTACCGCATGCCGCATCGTCTTTGGTGAAAGCCCCGCCTGGGATTCCAGAAGAAATGCTCGTCCTGATGGCAGACGTATTCCCGACAGGCTATTTCGCTGCTAGTCGCTTCCTCAAAGACCTTCCCAAGACACAACAAGAAGATACTGTAGCCTTAGTACTCGGCTGTGGGCCTGTAGGTATCTGCGCCATAGCATCAGCCATCTATCTCACAGGCGGCCATGCCAAGGTCTTTGCCGTTGACTCGATCCCAGAACGGCTGGAAGCGGCTAAGAAACTAGGTGCAATCCCCATCAATCTCTCCGACAATCCAGTCGAGAAGATCAAGGAAGCCTCGTCTGGTCGCGGTGCGGACGTCGTGATGGAAGTTGTTGGCCATGCCGATGCCCTCCAACTCGCCTTTGATCTGGTCCGTCCATTTGGCAAAATTTCGAGTGTGGGAGTGCACAATGAACAGATCAGCTTTCCGGGGTTTGCTCTATACTCGAGAAATGTAACTATGGTCTTCGGGCGGTGTCCTGTACGGAGTATATTTGACGAAACTGCTCTTGTACTAGAGAAGTTGAAGGCCAAGCTTGGTTTCTTGTGCCAGAAGAAAATGTCTCTTGAAGAGGCGCCGGAGGCTTTCAAATTATTTGAGAAGCAGAAAATACATAAGATTTTATTTAGCATATAGGGAATGCAAGCTCTTGGTTTAGAAATCGGAATCATACCCTGCTTAACAGGGCCAACACATAGTGATAGCCCGTGCCATGGTCATGAGAAACGAAACTCTTCCTGCTAGTATGTCAAGCAATAAATGTAGTTGAGATCCCTTACCTCTGGCAGTTCTATGATAAGTTCATATACTGAGGGGCGAGGATTATGGAATAATTAAGCACGGTGCTTTCAGTCGAAGCAGTTGAGATTCAAGGCTAAGGATTGATTGACGGAGTAATAGGTGCCTATCACTGCAAAGTTGGTCGGACTTGGTTTTACAACACATGATTAAACAAAAAAGACTACTATTTTTTGTATTTACTATCAGCAGTGCCGTTCTATACGCTATTAGGCTGGATACAGAACAATTAGGAAGCAACTGCTGCTCCGTAGCCTTTAAAATCGCCCTTCTCGGCTAGTATAATGGGTAACTCTTCCGATATCAAAGATTCGAAAGTCGACTTCTCTTGGGGCTTCCAGCCAAGAGCGCGCAGCCTGTTGGCGCGATTCCTTGCATTTTGGCCAATGACTGCCACGGACCACTCTTGAAAAAGATCACTATAGAGATCACTTGGAATCTCCCTCGGTGTTGGATCTTGGATTTTGCCTGCCTGTTGAAGAGCCATCCCAATCTCCTCGGCACATCTCTCCCATGAATATTCATCTCCGTTCTCAATGAAGAAATATGGGTTCTCGAGGACCTTCTCCCCGGACGTGGATTCCATATAATGCAGGATGGTCATGTAACCCCTCGCCAGATCAGAGACGTGAATTTGACCCCATACTGATTTGCCTTTTCCAGCGTAACCGGCGTAGCTATGTTTAAGCGCAAATCGCGCCATTGTTGGGATCTGGATCGATAGGCGGTTTTCCTTACTAACCCCATAGATTACAGGCGGAAGCACAATCGAGATCTTAGCTTTAGCTCCAAGGGCGTCGCGACGCCCGAGGATGGCTAGGTCGATGGACCCATGTGGTGCATCGTCAGCTACGCTATCAACCGTTTCTGGCTTGTCGTCCTCG
Source organism: Pseudogymnoascus sp. WSF 3629 (assembly GCA_001662585.1). Lineage (NCBI taxonomy): Eukaryota > Fungi > Ascomycota > Leotiomycetes > Thelebolales > Thelebolaceae > Pseudogymnoascus > Pseudogymnoascus sp. WSF 3629. The sequence continues at coordinate 20,277 of KV454673.1, forward strand.
TAAATCTTCTCACTGACATATTCACCGTTGGAATCGTCAGTGATGAGGCTACAGCCGCTAGTATGGATGTAGATAGAGCTTTTCCCAGTCTTGGCCCGCTCTCCGATACCGTCGAGGATAGAAACAGCTGATGGTTTATGGTCAGCTGTTGCGGTGTGTATAACGATATCGGCAGCGGCAGCTGCCTTGCGGATAGTGTCGCCATCGTCTAGCGATCCAAGTATGGTTTTGGATCCGAGCTTTTCAAGATCTGCCCTTGCTTCCTCTCTTCGTACCAGTATTGTTACCTGGTACCCTTCACGAAGGAGCTCTCCTAGGATTTCGAGCCCAATGAAACCTGGGCCAAGGAGGAAAACGGAGCCCTTGTCCGCCATAGTGAGTAGAATGAGGGGCTGATGAAGAGTTAAATGAGTTGATGAGAATTCGCTATGAACTTTTGGCTGTGATTGCAATACACCAAGACTGTTATATCGACTGGATTTCAAAAAAGTTCACCCAGCAAACAGCTATACAGTTTTCTACGTCACGGACGATTATACGCTAATAAATCCCACATATCTCTCTCATCCGATTTGATGGGTCTCAGAAGGAGAATATGCTTAACAAGCACAGGTGGATATATATGGAGCAACACTGAATGATTTATAAGCGCTGCCTAAGACACTGTGGTATAGTATGTCATCACATTGGCGTCAGGTCAGACTTCAATGCGCATACCCGTAACCATCTGCCGCCCAACCGGCCCGAAAAATTCGGGGCTAGAGCAGGTAGGTAAATTCGGCAATTATGTAAGCTCGTAAAACAGAACGGAAGAAGCGGAGTGAAGTACAGGAATAAGCTCAAATAGCTCCGAAAGAATACCACTGCCACGTTCGCTTAGCAATCAAGTGAGGAGACAACTGACTACCCATGAAGTAGAAATATGTATAATCGTCATGGTTCCGGCATGATCTCTTACACAAATTATCTACTGCATAATCATACGTCCGAAATTTCTACTACTTATTATATTAGCCAATTCTTTGCTTTGGAAAGAGCGTCGCTATCGCTACAATGGGAGGAATTATTCATGTCGTCCAGCTTCAGTTCAAATCGGATGTTGGCAGTGAGAAAATTGATGATGTGCGTCCTCCTTTCCTCGTCGTGATGATACACGTATACGATCACTAAACCCAATAGGTACTTGCTCAGCTAATAGCGCTGAAGGACAAGTGTGTTCTCCTAGACACCCAAAAGCCATACATTAAGTCAATCAGGGCCGGACCGGACAACTCAATTGAAGGAATGCAGGTATGTAGCCCGATAGCACGGCCTACCTTCAATTCTCGAGACCATTGGTTGGCGTTCGGTCAGCTGACTATGAAATCTTAAAAGAACGGCTACACTCATATGATCATCACCGAATTCGAAAGTGTTGCGCAGCGAGATTATTATGCGAAGAAAGACCCTGCCCATATGCTTTTGGCTACATCCCTGCCTCCATTCGTGAAGGGATTGCAGGTACTCGACATCGCTGCATGATCATTTGAGTGGGTATTTTCTCTTTTTGGGGCGGGGGGGGAGGCGAGAATAAAATTAAGCTGCACTATCTTTATGGCTCTCGGTATATTGTGCAATAGTTCTAACAACACTAGAGCTATACTGGCAGGCATGGCTTAAGTCGCTTGTAATGTAGCTGCGAGCTATATGCTGGCTCCTAATGCGGATCATCATATTATAGTTCTTCAATATGAAATCATCGTTCTGATGATTGACTTAAACAACCGAACATTATGAACCACATGAGGAGATAATTGCGTTCCGAGCCTGCTACGAAAGTTTTAATAACTCGATTGGCGAGGGTGATAATAGAACGTAATGACCTTCAATAATTGATCTCAAAATGGCCCTGGGTATGCAGAAATGCGTTCTCATGCTATGAGTCTATCTCTAAAGCCTTAGCTAGATAATCTAGGCCGCAATATATATGTTCCGGCCCAACCGTGAGCCCAACCCAACCCAACCCAACGTAGTAGTGTAGAATAGTATCGTAGAAAATTCAAATCTATAACCTACAACCTACAACTATAGCAATTATGGCTACTATTGCTTCGATTAATCCATTTCCACATGATGTGCGCACTGCTTTTGAGGCCTATATGAGTAGTACTACCTACTATAACCGTGAGCAATTTACACACGAAAAATGGCACCGTATGCACGCAATACTCGATAATCCTACTACCTATATACCATACAATAAAGAGAGCTCAAACCTTAAGACACGCACACTCTCTAGCTTCATGCTTATTAATAATAAGCTACATAAGCAAGGTGATACACGGCATCTACACCCTAGAATTGTGGTTCTAAAAGAAGAGATGTTTGATATTATCATACAAGAACACCTTAAGCTTCTACATGCAGGCCGGAATAAGGTATGGCCTACTATAGAGCAACAGTACTATGGGATAAAGCGTGAGGATGTTGAGTTTATACTCAAACGGTGTAAGAATTGCGCACTAAATCGACCAAATGCAACTAAGGCTCCCTTAGTTCCTATTATAAGTGGAAGAGCGTGGGGAAGGGTTCAAATTGACCTAATTGATATGGGGAAGGGTTCAAATTGACCTAATTGATATGCGACACGAGCTGTCAGGACAATATAAGTGGATTCTACATATAAAGGATCACTTCTCAAAATATACACAGCTATATCCATTAAAGAGCAAGCATGCAGAGCCGATTGCAGACTGCTTTGCTCTCTTTATTGCAGCTTTCTTACCTCCTAAGATTATGCAAGCAGATAACGGAAAGGAATTCAAAGGGGCTTTACTAATATTACTACGGAAGTATGGAATTCAAGTAGTAAATGGAGCACCACGGTCACCACAGACGCAAGGCCTAGTTGAGCAGGCAAACGGGGTTGTTGAGAATAAGCTACGAGCATGGAAAATGGATCATGGGTCTACAGAGTGGAAAGATGGGCTACTTGAGGTCACGCTTGTAATGAACACCCAAATCCACTCTACAATTGGGTGCGCACCAGCTGAGCTGCTGTTACGAGATAGGAGCTCTTATATTGACTGGCTTAATAGCCAAGCTCGGAAAGATCTCTCAATTGGAGTTGAGCAGGAAGACCCAACTATGGCACCGATTTTTGAGAGTGAGCTTGAGCCCTAAGCTCTAATTGACCCATGGCTCTGCCAAGCGCCAGAGCTCTTAATTGAGCTCAGAATGGAGAGCTCCCACTCTGAGCCAGAGCTCGGAATTGAGCTCGGAATTGAGAGCTCCTACTCTGAGCCAGAGCTTAGAATTGAGCTCTGGCGCGGGAGCCGGGCTCGAGTGCCAGCTCAGCCTAGGACTGAGGTGGCAGCTATACCTGACCCTATAATTGAGAGAGCAATAGCAGCTACTCAAAGAGCAAGGGTTTCTATGATACGCAAGTATACTAAGAATCACGATATCCAACACTTTGATATTAGAGCTATAGTCTCTATAAAGGTGCCTCGAGAGGATAGAACCTCAACTGATAATAAAAGGCTCTTTGCACGCATTCTAGAAGAGCCTTACCCACACTGATATCGGGTTCTTACATACTCTGGTATTATACAACGCCTTATACCTACGAAATCACTCGGAGTTGTAGACCAAGCTCTATGGTCTGATATACAAATTCCTACTTCTACAAAGCAAGTAACACTAGGGCTTGCAGCTAGGGAGGCTTCTACAAGTGCACGGGTTGGGATATCATCTTAATGTAAGGGGCAGTGTAGTACGAAGCGGTGCCGTTGCTATAAGGAAGCTAAGGAGTGTAGTGTACACTGCCATAACGATGACCATGACTGTGGCTATTTATCAGGTCTAGCTACTCGTACAGAAATAGCTTTAATTGAGAGGCCTCGTCAGAAACGAGCACGGGCAGATACAGTAGGCAATACTACGTAGCTATATAAATCAATTCATTACTCTTACTTCTGGTTGGGCCGGCCAGCTCATGAGCGAGTGTAGCTCACGGTTGGGCCGGAACATATACATCGAGGAATTGATAACTTTGCACAAACTCGTAAAGGCCTTCACACCAATAAACACCGTTAATCTCTCAACAGAATCGTAACCTCAAAACCGCTTGAAGCCCTTCATGTCATCCTCTAGGATCTTCTGCACTGTCTTCCTGTACGGACCCAACCCACCAAACCAAAACATAGAAGTAGTCTTCTTACCCTGAATGTTGGCGCCAAATATCCAGGAATCGACTCTGCGGAACAGACTTTTCGAGCTCATCTCGTCACATAACTCTGTCCACTGCTTTTCTGCGTGAGGTTCGGCCTCTATAATGCCATTCTCGCAGGTGATACTGTTTGTGAGTCCGTTCGCGTGTCTGTTTACACCGTTGATGCTATTGTTGCCATCGGTGACTTTAGTATCATTTACTCCGTTGGCAACATTAGGAGCCCTGATCAGGGTTGAGGAACTCTTCTCTGCAGTGGCAATCAGGTCGGAGATGATCTCGACGTGACATTCGATCGCAGGAGGAAGGTTTGAGAATGGTCCATTTGGGCCGGTGATCATGAAGAGGTTGGGAAACTGGGGTACAGAGATTCCCAGATATGATGTCGGTCCGGTTTGAGCCCAATGGTCTTTCAAAGTGTGGCCGTTTCGCCCCTGAATCGCGATACGTGTGTAGTTACCATCAACGGCATCGAAGCCCGTTGCACAGATGATGACATCAAGTTCGTAAAGCGTGCCGTCCGCGGTCTTGATACCGGTTGGTGTAAGCTCGGTGATTGGGTTCGTCTTGATATCGACGACGTCAACATTATCACGGTTAAACTGCTCGTAATAACCAGTGTCACATAGAGGTCTCCTGGCATACCAGTCCGTGGGACAAAGTTTCCGAGCCTTCTCTGGATCCTTGACCGTCTTGCGAATCTTGTTCCTAATAAACTCACAGGCCACCTTGTTCGCTTCCTCATTTACAGTGATGTCGCTGAAAGTCCAGAACATAAAGCGGAAACCATTCCCTTTCTGCCAAGCATCTTCGAAGATTTGCTCGCGCTCTTCGGGAGTGACGCTAAAGGTCGGGCGTTTGGTCTCCTCGAAACCATACGCAAACAAGCTGTTCTTAGCTTGGTCCCAAATTTCCCTATATGTCTTGTTGACGTGATTGCGGTGCTCGGCGGAGACTGGTCCATTTCCAGCGGGCCGCTGACATCTCCGATTTGGGATCCAAAATGGTTTGTCGGCCTTGCCTTGCCAGAAGCTCCCCTCGACTGTGTGGAGCCATTTCCCAACTGGGTTCAGGCAATCGTAACAGGTACAATGCGAGACGAAATGTCGGTATTTGGGTTTGACAAGCTTTGGCAAACCAAGGTATCCGTGATCTCCAGCCTCCGTAATGTCCTATCTCTACCAAGCGACCTTTCCTTCGGTTCCGAGGTACTGGAAGAATATGGCGTCCTGGAAGCCAGGTCAGACACAGCGGCAGTGCAAGCACTTACTAGTCTCCTTGCCGATGCTTGCTTCTCGCGTCTTCCGTTCAACGTTGCCAGCGCTTGTAGTAACCCCAACTCACCATCACTGTATATTTACCGATTTGATCAGTCCGATGAGGAGGAGGGTAGTCTGCTCAACGGAGCTGCCTTCCATACGCTGGATAACACTTACTTGTGCCGTTACCCCGCGGTCGCTGGCTCTGCAGCCCCACGCTCCTGTCAAACTACAGCGGATATGTTCTCCCAGATGGTTCTCCGCCACACATACGGCGAGCCTCCCTGGCAGGCGTACGGCATTTCGCATGCACAAAATGTGTTTGATGGAGCATACACTCGACTTGAGACCGTCAGTCACGATTGCCAGCGCTGGAGGAAGCTGTTGACCAGTCAAGACCGAACGAACAAATTTGCGAGATTGTTTTTTGATTTTATCAATCAAGGACCGGGGCAGTGAGGTATTCATAAGCCGAGTACGGGCCATGACCTTCGAAACTTTTGTGAGAAGCTTTCTCCCGATCTCGGGGATGATGACAAGAAGCCATTTGTGGCATTGTCCAGGGCGCAAAGAAGAGTTACAGAAGGAGCAAGGGAAGAGTCAAACATGTCCCTTCCCCCACAATTGCCCAGTTCTTAATATTATAAAATAATGTCTTGTTTCTGGATAGGAAATTTGATCAAGATTAGCACTTGCGGGCTGTGTTTCTCAAACCTGTTTGCTCCTTCCTATGATCTGTTTCAGTGGAAGAAGAGGGAGATTCTGTGGGGTACATGACGGATAGTAGTGTGGAGGAAGCCATTGTTGTCTCCGCATTTTTCTCAACGAGGGTACGACTACGCTCTTCAGTAGTAAATTGAAGCCGAAGTTATGCCGTGACCAGGATATATAGCCGTTGGGAATTGGCGCCATAATATCAAATCTCTGCATTTGATCACATCCTTCTACAATCAATCCCGGAAACTGCGAGTGGGCTATCGGTCAAAACAACCTAAGTCTTCCAAGGTTCAAGTCTGTTCGCTTACCTAATCTTGTAGTGCCAGACAACCGCTTTTGGCAGTTCTGGGCCTTTGGCAAAGCAAACGAAAGCACCAGTGTTCGGCACGGATACCAATATACCCGTAGTATCCGGGTATATACTCGAGTATATACCTACCCGTCGATATTTGTAGAGTATCCGGTGTATCCGGGTATATACCCGGGTATATGCCAAGTAATGCCAAGCTGTAGCCAAGACTTTATTTCTCAACGTCGTCTGTATATCGTGAGACCTGTATTGATGCTGTAATATCCTCATAATGAGTGACTCTTCGCTCTCAGAGCTCAAGGGCGGTTATGAGAGTTACGATACTCATAATGAGCTTACTTTACCAACGCTGCCCGCCCCTATTCAACATGATACCCCTATTCGACATGATAATAATCATATTCCTACACTGCTCCGGCTCCAGCCTCCAGCTTTAGGACCGATGCTGCCGCCAACGACGTAGATACTATTCACGAAGCTATTATACTCACGATTGATACTAGATAGTAATCCACCTACGGTTAAGATAACCTGCTTGCAACTAGGCTGCGGATATTCGCCTACTCCGCAACTGATAAATCAGACGTCGACTGGTAATCTATGGAAGCACTATACCCAGAAGCATCCAACGATAGCATATACAACGAAGGGCTAGAAGAATATACTATCAAGCCCATTAAGTAGTACGTCGTCGTTCTTTGAGCCGCGGAGCCAGCGGCTCCAGCCTATACAATCATCGAATAGTAGAGCGAAATACCGAGAGTTACTACTCTCATTTGTTATATCAAATAACCTCTCCTTACGGCTTATTGAGAGCCATTCGTTCCATCAATTAGTTCAATTTTTAAGCCCAACTACGTTATTAGTCTCATCCTAAACGCTACACTGAGAGCTATAGCAGCAGTTCTCATATCACCAAGGCTTATTACAAATCGAACTATAGTCTCATATTACCCACGGAGGCCGGATATCTATAACGACAGATGCATGGACTACACGGAACTATACCGAGTACGCTGCTGTTACAGGTCATTGGATCAATGAGAAGTGGCAGCATCGGTGTGTATTACTCGACGTAATCCACCTTCAAGAACCAATCCATAGCGGCGAATATCTTGCTCAGGAATTAGCAGCTGTAACAGATAGCTTGGAAATCACAGGCGCCATCTTTACTTGTACACGAGATAATGCCTCTACGAATACAGTTATGCTTGCAGAATATGAGAAGTTAGCTAGCGAGGGTTGGCCTACTATTCAACAGCCTTGGAAATTTACAGTAAAGGAAGGAGACGTCCGATGTATTGCACATATTATCAATATTGCAGTCCAAGCTGCTCTTAAGAGCTTGAAAGCCAGCCCGGATACGGAAATAGAAGCATACTGGTGCGAGCAAGGTCTTGCTCGGATACCGCAGCGTATGGGTAGCGAAGTATCAACAGCCCTTGCAAAGCTACGACGGCATATTTATGTGTTTCGGAACCGTCGAGCTTGGAAGGATGCGTTACAGAAGCAGATACAAGCTGCAGGGCAGAAGCCACGGCAATTATCACTTGATATGCCAGTACGTTGGAACTCAACGTACTATATGCTTGAGACTGCTTTAAAGCTTCGAATACCGATTACTGCAGTGTGTTCTACGCAGAAGCTTGATCTTAGTATGAAGGATATATCATTGACTACTGACGATTGGGCTATTATTGAAGCTCTTGAACGATTATTCCTAGTATTCCTAAAGCCGTCGAGACGGCTACAAAGTGATTCCTTTCCAACCCTTAACATGACGATCCCGCTCTACTTGAAGATGATAAATAAAGTTACGTCAATCCAAGAAGATCTTGGTAAAAGCTCTACTATTAGACTTGCTTGCAGAGCTACGCTTCAAAAGCTTAATATATATTATACTCTAACGACGAATTAGCAATGTAAGCACTCAGCTGTTGCTACAATTTGCGACCCACGGATGAATCATACAGTATTCAAAAAGCTATATCTAAATACTATAGACGATTCACGAAGACTACGAGCAAGAGCTCAATTCGAAGACGTTTGCTAAACATATCAAAGGCGAGAGTATCACCTTGATACAGAGCGTATTACCCGCGAGGCGGCTCTTACGGAAGGTGCTCTAAGTAGAACATAGCAAGAACCTAACTCTGACGAAGATCTATTTGCTTCGGAGGGCTTGGCATTCCAGGAGCCAGAATGGAGGCGGTGGATGCTTGAACCACGGCCTGGTGAGCACACCGATATTCTCAAATATTGGTGCGCAAAGCAATACCAATATCCAGTTATCGCCCGTATTGCTCGAGATCATCTGGCAATTCTAGCAACCTCCGCAGCTTCCGAACGGGTATTTAGCAATGGTAGCGATATTATCACAAAGAAGCGGAACAGGTTATCACCGCCAACGATTAGATATTTACTTTGCTTACGGAATTGGGGTAGGATACAGGAGGCAGACAGTGACGGCGATGATGCCGATGATGAGGCAGACGAAGAAGTATAGGGGGTTTAGGGGTTCGGGAGTTATATTATTATCAATAGCTTCATTTTTATATACTCTTATTCTATTTTTATATACAATATTCAGCCTCAAGTATCCGGGTATATACCCTACTCTACCCGTCAGATCTTCGCCGGGTATATACCCTACCCGTGAGCTTCACGGATACTACCCGGATACATATCCGCCGAACACTGGAAAGCACACTAAAAACCATGTTAACTGGTAATGTGCAGACGAAATATGCACAGAGTGCTCTATGAATTATACGTTCGTGCCACAAACCAGAGTGGATAGCAACTGTTGTTATAGAAGTGTCACACTGTCGCTCGACTGTTCATCCTAGGCTTGCATTTGGGCAAAATGTGCCATCACATGTAATGGTTGGTTGTTCAGGGCCCTTGCGGAAAATGCCCATACACTGTATATATATTTCGAAGTCCCGAGGTGCTTGCAGGGAACTAAACCAACCGCCGTTTGGAACTTTCCGAAGGCCCTAAACCTCAATAACCAATGATAGCGCGGTAACCCTGTTAGTCATCTCAGGCTTCCACCGAATAACTAACCGACCAACCAGAGCCTTAGAAGCCTTGGCCTTTCCATGCCCAGTTCCCAGTTCCACTCATTTTCGGTCCCAGTCCAAACCCAAATGCGGGGAACAGAGGACGACACTGAAGCAGATGGCACACCTAGGGCACCGTGAACTATTATCCTTGGCCAGAGTTTCTTCAAAGCACCACATTCGATCGCGGACGAAACACCTCTCTCCCACGGACCAGCATGGTCTGTCCAGCCGGCGGGAAGCAGCGGCTGCGAGCCTTCAAGGCTTGCCAGAGATGCAGCGCGCGCAAGGTTAAATGTGATGCCGCCGAGCTCGGCTGTCCTTGTAGCCGATGCCGCATGGACAATGTCGCCGAGTGTACACTGGTTACCTCCCGCCGAGGCACTTATGATCGAAGAACTTTCCGACGGGAGGTGGCGAAGCCTGGTGCATTACGATCATCGCCACCACCATCAGCGTTACAGCCCTCATCTCATAGTCCGTCAACTGCTCAGGTTAGCCCCCAGTCGCGTTTAGATGCATCCAGCGGCCGCGGTAGAGTTGAGGCTGCTACCTTACCCCATTTCGTCGTAAGGGAGACAACGGCGATCTCCACTCCTACGAGATATCCACAGGAAATAGTTTCGAATTTAGATCAACCAGCCAGTGACCCTCATGCCGTGGATCTAAATCGCTCACCTTACGGTGTACCCTCTACCCCCTCGGCTGACTCCTCAGGCAACCAGTCACTGGCGACCATGTTCGAAGATTTCCTCGACCAGGCGGGCCACGAAAACTTGTGCAAGGCGAAGCTAGTTCTGTTCGGGGAGCCTTCGCCCTTGACTTTTGCCCTACAGCTACGGAGGGACTTGAACTCGGGCCTCCACGATGGCAACCAACGTCACTTGACTAGTGATTCGCTGGCCGTCGTCGAAGAAGATGTCCATCCGAAGCACCTACGCCCGCATGACATTGAGTGTCTGAAGGCGAAGGGGGCGTTCATTTACCCAGAAACGGAATCTTTGGAGGAGATAATTAACGTCTTCTTGGATCGATTCTATCCCCTATACTCCGTCGTGAATCCGACGGAGTTACGCAAGGCGCAGCAGGATAAAAGGCTACCATGGATCTTGCTCCATTCCATCTGTTTTATTGCGATGACTTTCTGCGAGTCTGCCACAATCTACAAGGCTGGGTTTAATTCTCGCGCACAAGCACGTCAGCTCTACTATGATCGGGCCAAGGCTCTTTTTGATTTTAATTACGAGAATAGCAAAATAATCCTAGTCAAGGTGGCAATCCTGCTCAGTTTTAAGGGCCCGCAGATGGATTTGTACTGGAACCCATGCTCGTGGATCGAGATTGGGGTGACGATGGCCGTGGCCCTTGGAATGCACCGCAAATCCGTTGCAGTTGATGGGGAATCAAATGACCGGGGCCTGCTCAGGCGGTTATGGTGGACGTTAGCCGTCCGCGATGCCCACTGTTCCGCCCTGTTGGGACGACCATTCCGTATCAATATGGCCCAGTGCGACGTTGAAGTGTTAACGGAGGCTGACTTCCCCGACGAGCACGCGTGTCAATCCGCGACGGTACCGTTAAGCTGCAGCTGCCGCGAGTCGTTCGGGTACCAGATTCAAGCTACGAAGTTATCACTTATCCTCCGAAATATCATGTACTTCCGGTTTGGGCCGACCAGTGTAAGTTCTACAACTGATCTAATCCACGAGCAACTGGCCGCCTGGAAAGCAAAGCTCCCAGCCGCTATGCAATACCTGCCAGGCAAATCCTCTGTGTCGACATTGGCCGTGCAACTCGATGTCCTGCTCAATTATCACATTATGCTCCTGCATATGGACCAACCCCGACAATCGAGACCTAATCCGTCGTCGCTCTCGACCTCCCTGCCCGGAGGCTACGACTGCACTGCCATTACAGAGTCATCGGCTCTAGCGGTCTCTTCCAGCGCATTCAAACTCACGACGCGGACTTCTATCTGCAATATCCCCCACGAAGTGTTCCCTGGGTTTTTCATGGCAGGAATCATTCTCTACCAAAAGGCACAACAGGCGCAGAACAGTCATGTAGCGAGAATGATCCAAGCCAGCTTCGACAACTGCCAAATGCTATTGATTCAAGCGCAGAATACCTGGGACCCGGGGGTCTGGGCAATGAAGGCTTTTGAATTTCTTCTGTTTCCTACAGACGCATCTGATGCTGCAGAAGCTCAGGTACCGTCAGAGAGCAGTCGTCGCTACCGAATGAGTACGCCGTCCTTGGGCGTTAATAACGCTTCCTCGACGCAACCTCAGGCTCCAGGATATTCAAATATGGAAAATTACACTTGGTCGGAGACTGACGCCATGGGTTTTGATGGGAACGTGCCGGTGGACTTGGCAGACTATATGCTTCTGCCCAATTTTTTCGGCCCACCATTCGACACCTAGACCGAATTTGCGGTTCTCTATATCTTGTCGGCTTATAGTTAGCTATAGTGTAATTGTATTTTAAGTAATTGGCACATAACAACAACAAACTGGTGATTTGATTCTGATATTTATGATTCCGGGGTGGAGGATCATTGGGTGGAGGATCGTTGGGTTTCTCGTAATTCGAGAGCTTTTTCTTAGGCTCCGATCCACGCGTGACGTCGCGCCATGTATTTCCTTTGTGTCACGTGCATGGAAAAGGCAAATCACATGGTGATAGAGAAGATACAATAAATTTGAGGCGAAGCCAACTATCAACTACTTAACCCAAGCTTTGTGAATAACTATGTCATTCATTTCTATGTTGGTAGAGCTCCTTCGGAATCCAAACATGATAATTCCTCCCCGAGAATCGCTAGCCGGCTCTTTTATGCCTTTCATGGCGTCTTTTTCAGCCCCGGAAAATTAGCGGATAGAGATAAATGGGCTACAATTTTGGAAAGAGCAGCTATCTGCTGGTTACCACCCGATGATACCGGTGAACACGGCCCTCAATTTTCTGCTACAAAGTGTCACCACGCATAGGTATGGGCCATGTGGTTGAGTTGTTAAAATTCTATTCTTATTCAAGTATAGTGTAGCGCTCTTCTAGGGGCCAGATTCAGAGTCATCCATTCGTTCCTTAGTGGTCCCTCCGGTTGGCAGTGCGTTCTAGCTAGTTGAGCCAGATTCGAACGCACCAAAATGGGCTTAGATTAACACATCCAGCTGTTCTGTGTTAGCTTTTGGTGGATTTCTTCTTACATCTGTCTTACATAGTGAATCTCGTGGCCAATCCGAGTACCAATATGACATCAGGAAGTGACCACAATCATCTGATTCTGACATACGGCTGAAATCAAGCTGTTTTCTCATTTCTAGAGGGCGACTGGTTTTAAAGCTAGAAAATGGTGTAGGGTCAAAAGTAACATTCCACCCATATAGTGTTGATAAATCAACCTCAGTCATATCCCCTGTGCCTTAAGAATAATTAGACGCTATGAATGTATCTGAACATTAGATTGATTATGCTTACAGCCTGACCATAACCAGCTTTTGAGCCCAAATGGAGAATTGGTAACAGTCGTGGTTGAAGACGTTGAAGTTGCAATGTGAGGGTGGCTGAAGAATTGGTGTAAAAGGGGTTTGCAGTTGAACCTGAGGCGAGACAGGCAAAAGCTATAAGCGGGTAGACTAGATTCATCATGGAGATATCCAATATACAAAATATTGAAGACATGAGAATAGCGACCACAAATTTGTTTCCAGGCATCGCCTACTTATCCTCCGCTCTGAAAGAGCAGCGATCTGCTGGTCACCACCCGATGATACCAGTTGTTGACCACACCTCAATTTTCTGTTGCAAAGTGCCACCACGCGTAAGTAAACCACCACGACCACGTAAATATAACATGGCGCTATAGCGGCAGGTGAAATATGTAATCAAAATGAATTGCCCCCGAACCAGCAACCAGGAAAGGGCCAAATGGCGAACTAAGTGCAGGAAGTAGTTAGCCAATCACATTCGTGAGTGTACTCGATATATAACAAGTGTTGAGAGTAATTGATGGGGTACGGAGATACACAGCCAAATTTGTGTGTAAATCCCCGACCACCGTAATCAGTCTCTTGGCGCAGCGGAACAGAAGCCTCACAGTAGATACAGTAAAGTAGGAATATATAGATTAATTGAATTACTACACTATCCTACGGGCCTACGTACTATTTGTATTCAATCGGGGGGCCTACCCAAACCCTTAAACAGCTGGAGGATTTGGGTCCAAAGCCCAATACGCTGGTGTTCTGAGACTGCTGTCTCACACCACACCAATTGGGGGGGCCGACGATGACACTGGGAAGAACTGCCTTTTCAGGGCCAAAAGGCCACCGTATCCCACGGTGCCCGTCTTCTTCCTCCAACAACAAGCCATATCTGATTGTGTCATGTGACCAGACTCCCAACTTGGGCTTCCTATACTCCCAATCGATGTCAAGCTCATAACAAAACCAGAGGATTTGTATCAATGGAGTATTTTGACAGCTAGAAAGGCTGCATTGTTCAATAAACAGCTAAGCAAGCACTCGACTAGGGCCTATATCGACCTGTGCAACGAAGCAGGAGTACACTTTAAGGCTGTGCTAGGAAAAGGCGCCACAGACTACAGACAAGGAACACGACTCGTTACAACAAGCACAGCTTTTGATGCACTAGAGAAGAGTAGAGATCATCCTTCTAGTGATACAACTACTTTTCAACCTAGCGCTAAAGAATGGCGTTAGAGATTTAACGTAGAAGTGGCTATAAGAGAGGCTCTAGAGATCGAGATGATGGGAATTAAAGGAGAGAATGCGGAACTGCTGACTGACGTAAAAGTTTTTCGCAAAGCAGAAGCAATGCGGATCCAAGAACTTGAAAAAGCACAGGAGGTTCTGCTGGTAACATCGCGCATACTTCAAGAACGAGCACTAAAGGCATCTGAAGACTCACAGAAGATTACACACGCCGCAACTTTCCTAAATCTAGGAAGCAATCCATGTATGTAGTCTCGTCCGAAATAGAGTCCTCGATGCATACTGATTTGGCGTTTAGGGGAAGCAGGACCTGAATGATACCCGATTGGCGGCTCGTTGTTGGTATCTCGAGGTGTTGTTGCCCACGTTTTAAGATATCAAAGGAATTCAATGTTGATTCACTTCTCTCAAAGGAGCCGGGGCGTTTGGCCTTCCTTAGAAGCACGGCGACTATCATTAGGTCCGGCTCTGAGTTTACCCAGTCCTGCTCCCTTCCCTTGAGGTCGCTCTTCGCGAAAAATTCATGTATAATGTAAGACTTAGTTCCGGCGGTGGATATCAACAATGGTACGCACAAAAATATTTGACCATATTCACCTGGGAAGCAGGTCTTCCGAGCCATACTAATTTTCGCCGTGAAGACTATAAGCTAGCCTAATCTATGATCTTAGTTTCCGTGGTAGCTTTAGGACATAATTCATTATAAGGATGCTATTACTCATCCCCCATCTGCTGGCTACCACCCGGTGGTACGGGTGGGTACCCTTGTTGAGCCGTAACGGAATGAAGTTTTTCCATGACGAGAGATCAATTCGCGCCTGAATCATCGGAGAGAAGGAATCTAAGTCAACTCCCGTTAACTCCCAACAAACTCATGTCCCTAGATACAGCTTAGATCTAGATGACCCCGGCATCCTCGCTGCAAAAGCCAGTCTACTCGGCAACTTTATATCGTCTCCTCGTCTTTGTACTCCGCAGACCAGGGACCGAATTGATCATCGTGCTGGTGTGATCTCCACATTATGTACGTACTGTCGGTATCTGTATATGCTTTGGGAAAAAGAGGTCAGGACGAACCTAGAGAATGTTGCCATGACGCCTAGCCATAAGAGCACGGGTGACGCGACGCTCATGGCGTTCTTTCGATATATTAAATTCGGCGGGCCGTTCTTGTCGAAGAGGGTTCGTGCGTAGTCGGGAGGGACGCCTATGATGTATGCGCGGTGCGTTGCGACGATGATCTGTTAAGTAACGGTTAAAATTGTCCTCTAGAGTTTAGATGGATGGTTGCGTACTGTTAGGGCGAGCGCGTCGGCGAGTGCAATAATTGAGACGGCGACGGCAGAGATCTTCCACGAGAGTCGGACGGCCTTTGTCTCAATTCGTTCAGGCCAAAAGAGGTCAAAGAAGAACGCAGCACCGAAGATGGTGGCCACTGCAATGCCAACGATGATGTTGAAGGAGGCGATGCCGATTATGTCATTATTCTGAACTTGGGCTTGTCCATGACTGCGGGTTGAGATGCCGTCTTGCTGGTCAACGTAATCTGGGTACAAAAATACCATGAGTATATTTTGAAGTGCTTGTATTATGGTCATATCGTACCTGATAGCATGGCCGTCCCAACTGATTCAGAAACCACGCAAAAAATCATGGCAGCCTGGTAGACTATCATCTTCGTCCTCCGTAAGTGGTAGACCCGGTTGAACATGTAGGGAGCTTTGAACTTCCCCCATTGCAGCTCCTTTAAATCTAAACCCCATATCACGGGCATAGGTAATGGTAAAAGGTGGACACAACTAAGAGACGATAGAAAGAGAGAGTTCTAAAAAATGGACCTTAATGATAAATGTTATTATTTTAGTAGAGAAGTTACGGGAGAGCCTTGACGTCATAATCACAGACTAATGACCATTTCAGCGTCTATGGTATAATTACCATTGGCAGAAACTCGCGCTGTGCCAAATACCTTTTAAACAACCAGCTTAGCAACGATATCTCGCAAGAAGCCTTCTAAAGATCGAGCATAACTTTGTTCTACATGTCTAATCCAGATTTACGTTTTGAGGAAGAGGAAAGGGGACAGGCAGAGATAGCCTCGAGGCACCTCGATCCCTCGTACACCGCTCAGCTGGAAGGGCCCATTTCCGGCGCACCTCATACAGGCTCAACCACAGCACAAAGGCGGATTGGACAGGGGCAAGCGTGCGAGTTCTCTCTGAAGCTACAGGGAGGGGATATGCATCGCGATTTGTACAAAATACGCGCTCGAGCATTCCCAGTCCAGAGGGCACAGACCTTCTCGCACATTAGCAGACCTAATAGAGCGGATCGGACAGCTGCGGAACAAAGACAACCTGGTGGGTTTCGACGCCAATTTGTGCAACAAAACCGGCGTTGGTTAGATAACGACACAACTCCAATAACGAGTAATTTCGTGTTCCTCCTCGACCTCTATGGCTCCTTTGCTGGGGAAGATCTCGCAGAGTCTGAAGAGGACAGTGCTTTTAGCGAGGGAGAGGAAGAGGAGGTAGAACAGCAACAGATAATACCTGGAGAAGAACATGATGTTGAAAGACAAACTTTGCTAGGCAGGCAAAGGCATCCGAGGGCTGTGAGCAAGGGCGATGCATCATGTACAAGGACATTCTTCCTCTTGCTCAAGTCGTTTATCGGCACAGGAGTGCTCTTTCTCCCAAAGGCATTCAAAAATGGCGGAATGCTATTCTCGTTAATTTGCCTAGTGACTGTGTCATTGGCTTCTTGTGCTGGGTTCCATCTGCTTTTGCAATGCCGGGCACGCTATAATGGAGGCTATGGTGACATCGGCGAAGCTATCGGAAGTATCAGGATGAGATCTATCATCCTGAGCTCAATTACCATATCCCAAATAGGGTTCGTATGCGCTGGAATTATTTTTACAGCAGAAAACATGGTATTCTTCTTGGAAGCTGTCCGCACTGCATCATCACCGCTTTCATCCAAAGCTTTTATCGGGCTTCAGCTAATCCTGCTCATTCCGTTGGCATTTGTCTGCAACTTATTGAAACTCGGTGGTGCTGCATTACTCGCAGATGTCGTTATCTTGCTTGGACTCGGATATATCTATTGCTTTGACATATCAACGATTGCAGCGCAAAATGTTAATATGACCGTCCAACTCTTCAATCCACAGGATTTCACCTTGACGGTCGGTTCTTCTATTTTCACATTTGAGGGCATTGGCTTGATCTTACCAATTCAGTCCTCAATGCAGGGCCCTCGAAAGCTTGAGAGTCTGCTGTTTGCAGTGATTCTCATCGTCACTATTATTTTCACCTCTATAGGAGCGCTCAGCTATGCCACGTTTGGAGACAAGACATCCGTTGAAATCATCAGCAACTTTCCACAGGATGATAAACTCGTCAATACTTTCCAGTTCCTCTACGCATTGGTTGTCTTGGTGGGAATCCCAATACAACTATTTCCAGCAATGAGAATTATTGAGGGTTCCCTCTTCGGTCATCGCTCAGGTAAACGCGATTGATTGACTAAGTGGAAAAAGAATATGTTCAGGACGAGCATAGTTTGTGGATGCGGCGTTATATCTGCTCTAGGGGCCGCCAATCTTGATAAATTTGTGGCATTGATTGGCTCCTTCGCCTGCATACCGCTTGTGTACATCTACCCAGCCTATTTGCACTGGAAGGGCATTGCAGATAAGAAGTATATTAAATTGGAGATATTCTGTTATTGAGCGTTGGTTTTATAGCTATGGTATATACCACTATAGTGACGGTGGTTCGTGGGTCGGGGTCGTAGGTATTAGCCCGTCGCGATGCTCTTCGAGCTGCCGATGACTGAGCAGATTGGCTCCACCAGATCAGACCTGAGCTGAAGCTGAGCTGGGTTTGGGTTTGGGTTGGCCTAAGCAAGCAGCGCCAAGTCACATCGGTATTAGTGACGGGAGGGAGTGTTGAGATAACGGTGGTAAAACATAATGCCCATTTACTGCCCTCTAAATCGGGTGTTCGAGCATGCACCGAGTTATCTAGTGCTCACATGCTCATATACCAATAATCAACACCGAGATGAAAAGCATCGCGATGCTTTTAGAGCTGAGGATGATTGATCAGCAATTTAGCTCCTCGTATCTGACCGAGGTCTATAAGAAGGCTCCTCCTCCCACTCCTGAAGAGCCAAACTTCCTCGTCCTTACATTTCCAAGCCTCATCACAGGTAAGCAGCGATACAAAATCAAACAATCAGTATGGCCTTGTCAACTCAGACATGTTACAGGTACGGTCACCCAGAGGAACGATAGTTGGGCAATGACGTCATTCAGTGCCCAGCATATCCAAGGCGAGACCCTATAGAAACAGGACGATCAGATATAAGTATGAAAATGCTACTTACTGTCTCTCTGTCAACCTCATAAAATACTTGTCTATTAATCGGGCATTGCACAAAAATATATCAACATCGCAACCCTCAAGTCGCGCACCAGATATCTCTTACCGAGTTGAAACTCACGAGACTATATCTGTAAGCAAACGCACACGCACCCGCCGATTTAACCATGTCAGCTATCGTCAAGTCACTTACGTCCCTCGTCTCTTCCATCGCCGAGACCATCGGAGCGGCTTTGCAATCCGTATATGTCGTTTTCCGATATCTCCTCTATGCCATTCTCGGCACTATCCAAGCGATCTTTGCTGCACTATGGGGCTTATCGCATGTTGCGGACAGCGAGCGGTCAGCGGCTAGGCCCGAGTAGGGGCTAGCTCCAACTTATCGCCCACCAATTAGTAGCCCGGACAGGGGTGCGCGGACAGCGGTCAATTGGCCCCAAGAACAGGTTTTCGGTCACCGATAAGTCGGCTCTGGATTTGGGACTTATCACAACTCCCCCCCCCTCCCGCTTTAGACCCCCTCCCCCCCACCAGCGCCCGCCGTAGTCGTATGATTACCAGTAGACTCGGTTTTTTCAACTCGTAGTGATGGCCTCCTCGATTGCCCTTCGCCTTGCCAACGAGGCAACGGCCTCGCAGGCTGTTGCTGCCGCCAGGATGGCGAAATACGCCCACCAGCCGCCGAATACGAGGAGGATGTACGTAGGGTACCAAAAGGAGTGGGAGGTAGGCCCTTAAGACCCTCGACAAGTCAAGGACGAGTGTCCTATTCCTGCTGGCTTCACGTCCTCTCCCTCATTTCCTTCGTCTCTCTTTTGCTGTATTCAATTTCAATTTCTATTTCTATTTCTATTTCTATTTAAATGAATATATTACTAACATTTGCGTAGGCCTGGTGCAACCGATACGGATGGGAGGACGACTCTCTTGTTAGGGAGGCGAAGCTCGTCCTCTGGCTCCAGGAAGACGTCCTCCAGCGGCGCCATGCCCCTAGGACGAGGAAGAGGAAGGTGACGCCATCGACGGCGTCCATTAGCGGCCCCTCTTCAGACGCCGACACGAAGGAAGCCCTTGCGACTGAGGCTAAGGAGCTGGCTAAGAACCTTGAGACGCCACTCGAGGAGGCCCTAGCAATGCTGATCGATGATCGCATTGCCCCCCAAACCCCTGGCGGCGGTGAGGAGGACCCTATCAAAGGCGCCCTCCTCCAGTACACCACCATTGAGGTGTAGAAGATGGGGAGCAGTTTAACGGCTAGGTTTAGGCAGTGTTAACAGTATCGTTAAATGTTTCTACCTATAGATATGAAAGAAACTTCCTGCCCTTCTCATATACGAGTTCGAAATCCTTAAAATCAAAACCACTATGTTCTAGGTCTACATTATAGAACTCTTCTTTGAACTTCTTATAATGATCTATCTAGGACAATTTAATGTGTAAGATGTAGCATCTAGGCTTCATAGGAAGTTTAGTAAAAGACGATTCCTAAAGAGGGTAATGTTAGTAATGCAGAATCTATACAGGGGCTAGGTCTAACCATTTTAGAAATTAGGCCACTTATGCTAAAGTAGCTAAGTCTTAAGTCGTGGAACAAAAGTTCTCCTAAATTATGCCATAGGATACCACCATCTATAACCTCGCCTTTTGAAATAATTCTCTTGTAAAGGACTAGGTGCTTTAGGGTCAACTAATGGTACGTGATGCTATTAGCTATAAGATACTACTTAAGAGGCTAGGTGAGTAGTAGGAAAAGGTCTTCTAGGCCTTAGAAAGAGGCTAAAACTAAAAAATGACCTTAGTCTATACCTCGTCAAAATTACTATAATGATGAAGATAGTCCTAGTTAATGATTAACTTAAACGACTTTAGTTTAGAAGTTATCCCTTGCTTAAGAAGAGCTCCTAACAGTTCTAGGGAAGAAGGGTAGTTCTATAGTTATAGCATGCTTAAGTTCATTATGTTAAAGGAGTAGCTGAATTCGTTTTCAAAAGGAGCAAAGGTAATGCCTATAAGTAGTAACGTTTTTAAAGACTAAAACAGGACTTTGTTCTAGTCTGATTTAATTCTAACAACTCTTATTGTAAAAAAGTTGTCTAGGTAGGGAGGAAACCCTCCTAGAGTTGCTTTTTAGTAATTATACTACCCCTTTTCTACCCTGTTCTACTTAATAAGATCTAATGTTAATGTTCTTAGTCCTTAAGCCCTAGTCTAGTTCTTAATGAAATCTTTAAGATAGTTAAAATGATCGCCTCTACTTAATCCTTTCTAGGAAAGTAACTATATGCTAGTAAATGATTTAAGATTAAGATACACATGCATAGAGGTTAGATATTTACCATTAGTAAGAAGTAATATTAACTAGATGCGCTTCTGTTTCTTTGTCTAATAGTTTCTAGGACAGTTTAGGATCTCATTTAGAACATAGCATCCTAAATTCAAACTACACCCTGTTAGTACTAGGTCCTAGAACTAAGTATGTAATACATACCTTAAGCTCTAGAGGTTATTGTTGCTAAAAGTGTACATCTAGTCCATAAGTGCTATAGATAAGTCCTAAAACGGATTAAGACTTGTGTCATCTACCTAACATAATTCTTTAGTGTCCTCTTAGGTTAAATAGAAGAGGGGAACGCGTTAAAGGCATACTTTACTTCTATAGCCTATATTAATGACATCTACTAAATGCTCTAGTAACTCTAAATCATAGTATAGACACCTTTTTCTTAAATTATAATGTAGTAGAGCCTTAAAGCAAATGTTCTTTATGAACTTTACATTGTCATTAGAACAAAGCTTAATTGTTTGTTTTAGATCATCTAAGTCTAGCATTTCGTCTACGTGTAAGGTAATTAATTCGTATAGACATGGTGTTGCAAATTCAGTGACATATTTAGACACCTTGCAAAGACTCTTTAGATCTGATTGTGTACTAATCTACGCCGTCCTATTTAGTTAGGTGGTTTACTTAAATAGGCGACGCGTTCTTACTTTAGCTACGATTAACCTAAGGACTTTAGCAGGTATTCGATCGAGCATCTTCGCATACTTAGGATAATGGCAAGGTATAACAACAAGGTGCTCAAGAGTTCGCAATGTTTTACGGTAGGATTGAAGTATACAGTGGACAGACTAGTAGAACGAAAACGACCTTCACGTGATGCTAAAGATTAGGGTCCTGCTTTTCGTATCTTGAAGAAATGTTGTCTGATGAGGCTGATCTGACTGTTACTGTAGTTGTCTGCGCAGTGCGCCGGTCAGTACTACGTATATTGGGTGGATCCGTGGATCGCGGCCCCTCAATTTAGTGAGGGCCGGTGTGATTTCCGAGCGCGAACCAAACTTGTAGAATTCTCTGGGGCTACGGCCTTTACTTATGCCGTAACCCGTAAGCTACTCGACCGTACGAAACTACACTAATATGACTACGTTTCACTAAATGTAGTTGCCTGATTCTGCCTGATTCCTAGGGCCAGAATCACACCGGGAGTCTTGATCAGCACGTGCCGAACCGAATGGAAGGTGCACTCGCCACAATTGTCAAGAGCCTGGAATAGCTTTCACCTCCTAGTAGTGCAGAGCATAATGAGATCAAGATTGTCCAGTAGAAGGAATTGCCATGCCTGCAAGAAGTTCGAATGTCGTTAGATTATAGATTTGGTTCCTATTTCAATTCTCCAAATCACGTGAACTTCACAATGTAGTCACCCGATTTATAGTCGTGATGTAGCACATCTGCACTTTTTTAGGGCTCAGTTTACGTAGCTCAGATTTATGGCCCACAAATGGTAGATCATAGAAAATAAGAGCAAAGCACCTGAACAAGGTACGTAAGCTAAAACGGCCACACTCTGGTACTATTACGAAATTGACGTGAGACTGACACGAAATTGACACGAAAACGTTGCGTCGCCTCACCCCGCTCATCCTGCTCACCCTGCTCACCCTCGCTTCACCCCTTAAGGCGGCAAGGGGCTCAGATTCCACGCTATGCCTATTGGCACGATTAAGAGCATCAAGCCACTGAATTACAAGCTTGTGTATGGCAGAGCGGACGGGATGCCCAATTCTCTTGAGTCTATGGTCGTATGTGGGAGTTGTGGGGAGGGGAGTGGTTATATGGTGGTATGTGTGCTGACGGCCGGATGGTCATGGTGGTTTGACGAGTATAAAATTCTTCTACATTAGCTGTGTGGACTCTGTTCTTTTTTGCGATAGGTTAGACTTAGGGGATTTATTTGATACCATTTTCTGAACTCGAATAGCTGGCTCAGTTTGACGGAGATGAGGCCCGAGTATATTGAAAGGGCGTCAGGAAGGAGATATCAAACTCCGAAGACAACCTGTACGTTTACCATATATATACCATACCATCAAGCCCTGGTTCTGATTTTTTCAGCATGGCCTGTGCCTTCTATTCGACCAAATTCCACCTAGTGTCCAGTGTCGAATAGAGATATCTGGGAGCCTGTCATAGGCCAGAACCCATGATCCGCACCCCCAATCTATCAGCACTGCCTTCTCACCACTCCCCTTCTCGTCACCACTCTTTCTCGTCACCCCCCATCTTGCCACCACCCTCATTATCACCGCTCCTTTCTCACCACCATTCCCCATCACCGCCGCCATTATCGACGCCATCGCCCCGTAAGACCCCTCACACAAAGCAAAGAACAACAAGCCACGCGTGCGCGTAGGAATAGCGTTCTCCCCTGACGCGCGGCAGCTATTGGATTCTTCATGTCCTCCCTTGACTTTGTTGGCTGGCCCGCATCACTTAAGTCCATCTACTACTCCTTTTAAGGTGCATCTACGTCCGGAGTTAAGGACGGAGGAGAAGTTGGGTATAAAGGTATGAGAATGGAAAGAACGACTGTCGTTCCTTCCTACTGTCAATCGTTCCTTCCGTGACATTCGTTCTTTCCCGTGACAGTCATTCCTTCCTACGGCAATTGTTCCTTCCTTGTGTAGTCATTTCTTTCCAGGGCAGGTCGTTCTTTCCCCTCCAATTGCCACCCACTCCCGTTCTCATACCGCCACACCTAACTTCTCACGTAAATATCACTAATTCTCATACTGGCACACCTAACTTATCACGTAAATACTACTAATTGGTACCATACCCCTGGAGGTTTCTTACGTACAAATCACCAAGAAACAGATAAGTGAGTAGTAGTAGTATATAGATGTATTATCCATTTCCTCTTCTTCGAGGTGAAGGTATATATACAAGAACTCTCTCCTTCCCTTCCTTCTCTTTCTATTTATTCCTCCACCCTACCCCTCGATCGCTCCTTCCTCCACCAAAAAAAATCCAATATATAACCCAAATCCAAGCACCCGCTGAACCCAAAACCCATAGCAGCGCCCGGCTGCTAACCCCTAAAAACGCCCGCCAGACTATATATAACAAGATCCATCCCATTCTAATCCCATCTGTAATTCCACCGACCAAACGCTCACATGAGAACCATCACCACCCCCACCAGCACCGCAACAAGTGTCCCAGCAATCCCTCTATACCCCTTTCTAGAGGTTCCGCCAGTCAAAGCACTAGGCACCGTCTCATTAACCCACCCCTTCCCACAAACCCCATTAACCACCCCCGCCCCCTCCGCATACACCGCCGCAACCGGAGCCGTCCTATTCGCAGCCGCCGCCCCAAACACCCCCACCACATCCTTCAAACACTGATTACACGTCATCCTCGTCGTACTCGGCAACTTATTCCCCACGCCCAGGTAATACACATACGCGTCCTCATCGCTCGTAGAATTCGTGATCGCATCAGCGAAGCAGTAGGACCCCGTCGAGGATTTCAAGCAGGTTGCGGTCCGCAGGGAGGGGTAGGCGAGGAGCCCGGTTAGGGCCATGGTGGCGGTGGGGTTTGAGCGCGAGAGGTCGAGGGAGCAGGTGCTGTTTAGGGTTGCGGCGAGGGAGGAGAGGTAGGGTGCGCATGATGCGGGGGCGGCGCAGGAGTGGTCGAGGAGGGCGGTGGTGAGGAAGGGGGAGCGGAGGGTTTGGAAGAATGCTTGGGAGGACTGGGGGGAGGTTGTTAGCTTATTCTCCTTCTTGGTGGGGGGTGAGTTGGGAGAAGAGGGCGGGCGGGATAGGAGAAAAGGGGGGGAACATACCTCGAGAAGAAGAGAGACGGGGTAGCAGGCTTGGAATTCGGGGTTTGCGAGGAAACTGGCTATGAAGACGGGACATGCTTCTACTGCGAAGTCGGCGCCGATGTTGCTATCGAATGGCTTTGGGAGATCTGCAGTTGTGTTTGTCGGCGCAGCGGTAGCTACGCTGTCGGTGGTCGAGCTGGAGACAGAGCTAGAGCTCTTCGTAGAGGTCTTAGAAGGCGCAGAGGTAGTAGTAGACTCCCCCTCCTCCTTCCTCATCACAAGCTCAACACCCCCCCTCCTCATTAACCCCCCCGAATACGACGAACCCAAATCCCACCCCCCACCCACCTTCGGCGGCGGCCTCGTATCAAGCAACACAATCCTCTTCTCCTCCAGCTCCCTCAGCTCCGCCGCAATGCCCGCGCTCAGATCCGGAGGCGGGACAAGCGTATCCGGTATCATCGGCGGCCGCGCCGCGAGCGCAAGCGTGAATGTTAGACAGACTGCGAGGAGGAGGAGGGAGGTGAGAGGGCGTGGGAGGTAGGCGGAGCGCCTAGGTGAGGGGGAGGGCAAGGGCGAGGGAGAGGGCATGCTTAGGAGCGCAGCGCGCGTGGGCATGTCGGTCGGTGTCGCCTATGGTTTTGGAGAGGGCATCTGTCTGGGTGCGGTGCACGACGCTGTGTCGTGGGTGAGAACGCGGGTTTGGTGTCGTCTTCCTCTGTGGCGGGGAGGAAGAGAAATGTTTTTTGGCCGTGAAGCCAGCGGCTCCTTCTGGCTGAGCTCGAGCTTGTTTAGAGCTCCGAATAGCCTTTTTGGTTTCTTTTGTTTCGAGGTGGTGTTTGGGCAAACGAGTCGTGGTCTGGACCAAGTGATCGTCGTGAAATGTCTTAGAACGGGTGATTGCGCGAAACGCGGCGTGGGGAGTTCGAAACGGATGGATAAGATAGGTACTGTGAGGCTAGGAAGGATACGAGATTTTCAAACGAGTGACGATAGTTAAAGCGAGTGTATGGAGGCCGAAGGCGGGTGTGATGGTAAGGACGACAACGGCGAGGGCAGAGGGAGAAGAAGAGGCATTGAGAGACAGCGGGACAGGTATAACGGGGAAACGAGATTGGGACAGTGCGTGTTCCTTTTTTCGCTGCCGGGTTTCCCACTTTGTATGGGGATAGGGAGGGAGGGCCTGGAGCTGGCGGGGCAAATGTAGGGGTAGAAGGGCAGGATGGGGACTGAGCTCGTGGGATGGTGGGTGTATGGGGCGGGAGGAATCGATAAATGGCGTTTTGAGAGTGTGTATAAAGTAGTAGTGTTGTGGATATATATAGAGAGATGGTATTATGTATAAAGTGGTGGATATGCAGATGACTATTACGATGAATATACGATTTGGTATTATAATATATGTAAAATATGGGCATACTATCGATTCTAGAGTGGACTGGGAGTCAATGATTGGGTGGAAAGGGGTTAGTCTGGTCAGAAGGGAGACAGAAATGAAGTTTGTAGAGGAAAACAATGTGGAAGAATTGCCAATTTCAATGCACCATCCTTTACCCGTATGCACGTACCCTCTATCCGGCTGTGGCGGCGAGAATATATGGACGAGTAGCGTATCTTCTACCATGGACAGGGCATATTTAGTGTCACGACACACCCCTACATCAGCCATGCGGTGCGATGCAATCAAGCACCACCCGCTTCGTTGCACGATAATCTGTACTGTAAACAACACGCATACATTAGTTTAGCCAGACCTGATTCGTGCAGGGACATCTTCGATAATATGACGACATATAGCGAGAATTTCAATAGTATTATAATATTCGAATCCTGCAGTACTACTCTCCACCAGCTATTCAATATTCACAACCCCTATACGAAAACATCGCCAAGCAAATATATTGATTAACGGAGCTCAAGTGGGCCTGTCCACGTCCTTTACCCCCTAGTGCCATCCCTACCCACTACCAGCACACGGCTCAACGTCAGACACGCCCCAAACCCGCTCAGGCACCAAGGCACCCCACCTCTCGGCCCCTGACACGGTCGCCGTCGCGGTCCCTGATTCGGTCTAGAGATCCACTGATGAAGCCTTCCAAGTTGACTTCCTCATCTCCACACGCTGATGCTGACAGCGCGTTGCACAGTACTGTAAGGCTGAAAAGCACCGTGGTGGTGGTGGGCGAGCAACTTGGCGCGAAGACTCGTGAAAAAGACGTTGTGATGGGAAATTACCACCTGACCCGGACCAGTCTCGACTCACCAGTGCGACCTCACTAAAAAGCAAACGCACAGCGGGTCCTTCGGCCCCCGATGGCACCGTCGTGTCGTGTGGGCTGTGGACCCCTAGCGGTCAGGGCGGACGCTATTGTCCACTAGTGCGTGCCGAGGCCATGGCTTAAGGACAGGAATAGTGTATTATCGATTTTACGAAAGGGGAAATGGGACGATGGATGCAGATTGATTGAGAGGCGGCTTATGTGAGAAAGGAAGGAAGTCAGACGCGGTGATGACTGGATGGGGTAGTAGATGCTATATGTGTGTCGTCACGTTTAGAGGCCGGCGAGACTCGGCGGGTGCGGTTGTGTGGATGATTGGGGATATGGCCGAATTTGTTTGTTCTGGGTCTTGAGCGCGGTTATGCGGCTGAATTGGGGTATAGCTGGCTTTCATTGATCTGGGTGTTGGACGCGTTTATGCGGCTGAAATGGGCTATATCCAGGTGGCCGAGTCCCTCTTCATGGGGTGCGTTTATGCGCCTGAATCGGGGTATATCCAAGTTTGTTCGTTCTCTCTCTCCCGCCTCTCATCCTTTTCCCCCCTTCTCTTCTTCCCGGTCAGCCTGACCAACCAGTCTTTTCCTTCCTTCGATACCGAGTTCTCTGCATAGTATCATTAAAATCCAGTGATTTGATAGACAACCTCCTCTACCAACGTCCGAAATGCACCACGTGATATCTAAGACATACCTCCCCCTCGTCACCCCAGCCCATCTACTCCCAGCTCATCAATCCAGCCGTCACAACTATCTCCCCCATCATGTCCCCAATAGACATCCTCCTATCCCTCGACATGGGCACAGAAGACTGTCTCTACCGCCTCCGCCGCGACCTCCCCTCCACCAGCACAGTACTCTACGTCCACCTCCTCACCCTCTCCCTCATCCCCACAGACAGCCTAACCTACGGCCCCGACCTCATCAGAGACCTCCGCCGCACCATCCCAGACTGGGACAACGGGACGTGGACAACTCTCACTGTATCCCGCGAGGATGGAGCAGTGAAAGCTGTGCGGGATGAATGGGCGCCGCATTTCCTGCGGGCTGATGCTATTACAAGTGAGCTTCCACGCATCAATGTTTTGGATCTAGAGGTCATAGCAAGCCTGAAGAACCGCGTGTCGCGCGTGCGCCTCCCAGGCCAGCCGCGCACACGCATCCTAAAGATCTGCCCATTCGCATACCAGCTACGCTATCTCGCGCGGGAGATGCGGGCATACGAGGTGTTGTGGGAGAGGAGGTGTAGGCTGGTGCCGCAGGTGGAAGCGTATATTTTTGAGAGGAGCGAGGAACAGGTCATGGGGTTTCTGTGTGAGAAGGTTGAGGGGAGGTTTGCGGGGCCGGGGGATTATGGGGAGTGTAGGGCAGCGGTGGAGAAGTTGCATGAGTTTGGAGTGGTGCATGGGGATTTGAATAGGTATAATATTATTATAGAGGGGGGTAGGGTGCGGTTTGTTGATCTTGAGAAGGCGGTGTTGGATACGGAGGTTGAGGGGGGTGAGTTTGCGCGACTATGTGAAGAGGAACTTGAGGGGCTTGAGAAGATGTTGAATGATAAAGAGGGTTGGGGTAAACCGTGGGGAGGGTGAGACTCGTAAATGGTATTTGTGGGGTTGAGAGTATGCGTGATGAACTCTGAAAAGGAAGAGGGAAACATGCTATTGTGTTGCCTTTTCATGGCTGCTTTACGCCGTAGTCCTCATAATCGCTCCTTGATGTAGGTTTTGCTTTGGTAGACATGCATTATTCCAAATTAGGATATCCAACAGCGGCAGACCAAACGAGGATCGTCAATTGGCTCATTCTCTGCCATCCTCGCGCTAAGACCACAATCGAAACATCCCCATTGCATCTCCCTCCGGCTGAGACTCAATCCTCTTTCTACACACAATTTAGTTTTCAAAAAGGCATCATCAACTCACTCAACATGGCCACCATCGCGACCGAACTTACCCCCACCCTAGCCCCCCAAGTGAGAAACCAACTCCCCAACCCATAACCCACTAACCGCCCCAGCCCCTCCCCCCCCATCTCCACCCCGCCATCCGCGCCACCCGCCTCGACGTCATCAACGGCGGCAGCAGCTGCCTCATCCACCTCCTCCCCAGCGGCCACGTCCGCAAAAACGTCTACCCCGAGCGTCTCGACAAGAGCTTCATCGACTCTCTCGAGTTAGAGTCAAGGATCTACCAGCGCCTCCCCAAGAACCACCCCCGTCTCCTCGAGATGATCAGCTACTCGCGCGACGAGGGGCTGGTCCTCGAGTACATGCCCGAGGGCGACCTGGCCACTTATCTCCACGGCGAGGAGCCAAGGACGCGCTTGGAGCCCCATTTGTGGCCGACGAGGGGGAGTGTGGATATTACGCCCGAGCAGCGTTTGCAATGGGCGTGTGACGCGGCGGAGGGGTTGCAGATTCTCCATGAGAATGGGGTGTGGCATTGTGATGTTCGGACGGTGAATTTCCTCTTAGATGAGGAGCTGAGGCTGAAGATTATTGACTTTGAAGGGTCGTCGCTTGACGGGTGTAAGGCGTCTTCTGTGGAGATGATGAGGTTCTTTATGCCTCGTGACATGAGGGAGCCGTCGACTGCTAAGACGGAGTTATTTGCTTTGGGGTCGACGATTTATGAGATTATGACGGGGAAAGAGCCGTATTTGGAGCTGAAGGATGACGAAGTGACGGCTTTATTTATGGAGAAGAAATTTCCACCGGTGGACCAGTTGCCATGTGGGGATGTGATGATGAAATGCTGGCTCAGCGAGGCAAATTCGGCGGAGGAGGTGCGGGCATTAATTGAGGCGAAGTTGCAAGATTACAAGGCAAAGGTTTAAGAATAGCGGAAAAGACTGATTTTGAATTGGCCAATTCGAAGAATAACGGTAGAGACTAGTTTAACGAAAATAACAAGCAAAGACTGATTCAACCAAAAAAATAATGAAACCCGACATTTCTCCTCAAATTAATTCCAGCAGGACCCATCCCTCCATATCCAAGAAAACAAAACTCGTCCAATAACAATTCCAACTGATTTCAAATTCAACAGGCGCAGGGTCGTCCAATGGTGCGTTCACATTCGCAATGTGATAGTGACCATCTTAATTTCCGTAGTAACCCTCATCTCTGCAATTGCTGCAATCGTTCCTATGTCTCCCCCCACCCGTGATGTGCTCTGTAGGATTGCTGCAATTCGAGCCGCGCTGTACGGCGGCATGGCACTGTTCGGTATATACATATACCGTATGCTCGCAGCCGCATCTGTATTTGTATTCGGTGTAATACGCTTTGCACATTTTGGCTGAGGTTTGAGTAGTCTGCTTGAAGCAGCGGATATGGTAAATGCAAATAGATCTAAACAATATTAGTATTAGACCACCTGAATAATGGAAGGTATTACTTGCGATTTTGTATATGTGTTTGACAGATGTATTCGGTGTTGTGAGGTCTGAAGTGTGATCTCTGGAATGAAAATTAAAACTTCTCGAGGGAGGAATGAACGGCATTTTATATTATCTCCACGATACTCACCGACAACTCCAAGCAGCTATTTCCAGGCAGAAGCAAAAAGACTGGCCACAGTATAACATGACCTATGGGCGAAGCAGTGTTGGAATTACGATGGGGGTGGGATAATACAGCTCACGCGTGAAGAAATATGTTGGAATTATGATAACAAAAGGCCAACATGGCCTATGGGCGAAGAAAATAACATGGCCCGTGGGCGAAGCAGTACGCATCGTTGGCTATATGACTCCATGGTAACAGCAGAAAATATTGACCTACGGGCGGAGTAGTATGTTATGTTGGCGTTGCGAAGGTTGGGAATGTGTAAATGAGGCAGTCCGTTTTCTCCAACAGACAGTCGAAACTCGGTTTCGTATGTTGACCAACATCTGTTTTCTGGCATCACATGGCTACAACAAGTAGATTCTCTTGATCGAAAGACCATCTGAAAAGCCTATTACGTAGATACGGGTTTGCTTTATTTCATATCTGTATTCTGACATGAGACTGATATTCGATGCCACTCCTATTAAAAGGGGAAACTAAAAACAATATAATATTTTATTTCAAATAGCTACAAGAGTACTACACAAACATTTTACCACCTCAAACATCTTAAACTTATCCTAAGGCAGAACTTACCCCCATCATCGGAAAGTATGTTGCGTGGGGGTAAACAGTGCTGGTCGACGACACAGCCACAAATTCTCACCACCCGGCCGCCCTCGCAACCGCCAACATCACGCCGTCATCGGCCTCCTATTTCCAACTGCTAATAAAAATGTTGGTATACGTCGCATTAATGTTGTCTACGTAGACTCGTAATTACAACATAAAACATGGCTATCGCATGACTCTGGCTTCATTCGCTGTGAGATGCCCACCTTGCTGTCTGGCAAGGGGCTCGGGGGAGGAAATCGCCACGCGCCTCAATGTTATAACAAGAGTATCGCCGAGAATATCTATTTCACATGTTTTTAGGCAGCCGTGGGAGGGGAGAAACCTGGTATAAGGGCTGGCGCTTGCCGGGAGATGTTGGCTCTATTTCATATGTTGAGATGAAACGTGTAAGTAGTTGGATGACGAGCATGAGCGCGTTCAGTGAGTCGAAGAGAGGACTATCATCTCAGAGATTCGTGAAGTTGGCTACAGGGTGGCGGAGCTGGATTATGGGACACTTAGCCGATCAGAACCAGGCAAGAGAACGACTACAGCGGAGTATACCTTGCTCTCTACATTCTATGACAGTATCACGAGCTGCTTCTTACGGCCCACTGTCCCTCGAGAGGAGCCGGACAACTGCCGATAGACAGTGCCGCTGAAAACGGAAGTCACTGCCATCAGCCATCCTGCTGTTGCTGGCTCCTTTCCCTTTCTCGCCGAACATGCCTCCACCGCCGCACCCCACCGCCGCCAGCATTCGTACTGTTGCTGGCTTTTCTCATCACTGCCAGCCCTGCCACAACCGTCGTTTTTGTGGTATGCGAGCTTACCCTTAACATATCCCCGGTTGGACTGGAGATACAGCAGCGACCAGCCGGTGTGTGTCCTCAGATTGTCCAGGGAACGTTCTGCAAAATGTCTTTGTACGAGTTCTCATGTCGCTGATAATTTCGATTTTTGTGTCAGAAAATATTTATATGTGTTCCAGCCCAACCACCAACTAAACTGGCCGGCCCAACCGCCAACCTGCCAAGGAGCGGGGTAGATAGAATTGTAGATAGAATTGTAGAAGCTTCATATTATAGACCTACGCTCTACAACTATAGCTATAATGGCTACTATTGCCTCAATTAATCCGTTTCCAAACGATGTACGCACTGCCTTTGAAGCATATATAAGTAATACAACACTACAATCGCGAGCAACTCTCACATACTAAATGGGATCGAATATGGACAATACTACATAACCTAACAGCCTTCAAACCTATAGATAAAGAGTCTAAGAACCTTAAACATCATGTGTAATTTGATTTTGAGCTTATTGATAATAAGCTATATAGACAGAGCAATATTCGATATCTAAACCCTTAATATGTTATGCCTAAAGTAGAGGTTTTTGACGTTATTACATAAGAACATCTTAAGCTCCTATACGTAGGTCGTAATAAAGTGTAGCTTACTATTAAGTAACAATATTATAGAATAAAGCAAGAGGATGTTAAATTTATACTTAAATGGTATAAGAATTATACACTTAATTAACTAAATATAACAAAAGCTCCATTAGTTCCTATTATAAGTAGATGAGCATAGAAGAGAGTTTAAATTAACCTAATTAATATGTACCATAAGCCTTTAGGGTAATATAAGTAGATTCTACATATAAAGGATCACTTCTTAAAATATATATAGCTATATCTATTAAAGAGCAAGCATATAGAGCTAATTATAGACTACTTTACTCTCTTTATTATAGCTTTCTTACCTCCTAAGATTATACAAGCTAATAATGGAAAGGAATTTAAAGGGGCTCTACTTATTCTATTATAGAAGTATGGAATTTAGGTAGTAAATAAAGCACCATAGTTATCTTAAATGTAAGGCCTAGTTAAGTAGGTAAATGGAGTTGTTGAGAATAAGCTATAAGCATGGAAAATGGATCATGGGTCTATAGAGTAGAAGGATGGGCTACTTAAGGTTATACTTGTAATGACTACCTAAATCTACTCTACTATTAGGTATGCACTAGCTAAGCTACTATTCTAAGACAGGAGCTCTTATATTAACTAGCTTAATAGCTAGGCCTAGAAGGATCTCTTAATTAGAGTTTAGTAGGAAGACCTAATGATGACACTAATATTTAAGGGTAGGCTCTAGCCTAAGCTTAAGTTAGAAGCTCTAATTAACCTATAGCTCTAGTAAGAGCTAGAGCTTAAGCTTAATTCTAAGCTCTAGGCTTAAGCTAGAACTTAAGCCAGAGCTAGGCTTAGAACTTAAGCTTAAGCTTAAGCTAGAGCTTAGGCTAGAGCCTAGCTTAGAGCTAGAGTTGACCTTAGGGGCTTAGTAGAGCTAGGCTCTAGCTTAAGTTCTAGCTTAAGCCTAGAGCTTAGAATTAAGCTCTCTAGCTTAGGGCTTAATTCTAAACCTAGCTCTGGCCCTAAGCTTAGGCTTAAAATAGAGCTTAATTCTAAGCTTAATTCTAAGTTCTGTCATTAAGCTCCTACTTAAGCTTAGGCCTAAGCTATAGCTCAGCTCTAGGCTAAGCTAGAGTTCATTCATGAGCTTAAGAGCTTAAGAATTAGAGCTTAAGCCCCTAAGCCTATAATTGAGCTCTCTAGCTTAAGGCTTAATTCTAAGCCTAGTTCTGAGCTTAAGCTAGAGCTAGAGCAAAAGCTTAATTCTAGGCTCTAAGCTTAAGCTAGAACTCAAGCTTAAGCCAGAGCTTAGGCTAGAGCCTAGCTCGAGCTCTAGCATGGCACCTAGGCTCAAGTGCCAGCTCAGCCTAGGACTAAGCTAGGGGCTATACCCAACCCTGTAATTAAGAGAGCTATAGTAGCTACTCAAAGGGCAAGGGTTTCTATGATACGTAAGTATACAAAGAAGCATGATATCTAACACTTTGATATTAGAGCTATAGTCTCTATAAAGGTGCCTCGAGAGGATAGAACCTCAACTGATAATAAAAGGCTCTTTGCATGCATTCTAGAAGAGCCTTACCCTCATAGATATCAGGTTCTTACATACTCTGGTATTATATAACGCCTTATCCCTACGAAATCACTTAGAGTTGTAGAGCAAGCTCTATGGTCTAATATTATTATTCCTACTTCTACAAAGCAAGTAACGCTAGGCCTTGCAGCTAGAGAGGCTTCTATAAGCACACGGGTTGGAATATCATGTCAATGTAAGGGTCAATGTAGTACAAAGAGGTGCCGTTGTTATAAGGAAGCAAAGGAGT
>KV454673.1:54904-68980 GCA_001662585.1 Pseudogymnoascus sp. WSF 3629
GGTTGGGCCGGAACATATGGAAGAAAGCGCTTGAGAATAACATCTACCATTTAAGTGATAAAATATGACACATCCAAAGTTATCATCCAGATGAACCAGTTCATGAGGGAAAAGCCCTTCATGCGAACAATGGCCAAAGGCAATCCATGGCAATTTGGACGAAGTAAACGGCCAAATCTTATTTAAATAATCCGGACAAGGTCTGGCAGAATGATAAAGCAACGAGGGTGAGGGTGAGGGTGAGGGTGAGGGTGAGGGCGAAGGAGTAGAAGAAGTACCTCCGTGAAACTTGTAGTTTGCCCCAAGCTCAATTGTCTCAGGAAGCACAATCTCACGAAGCACCGCTTGGCCTTCAGTTGGAAGAGGCGCGTCACTGCACATCAAGGCGAGCAAGAAAGCACTCATCCGAGTCAATACCCCTTTCTCACCGATGACGCCTCTGCCGCCGCACCCCACCGCCACCAGCCTTCCTACCGTCGCCAGCTATTCTTGTCACCGGCACCTCTGCCACCACCGCCCATTATTCATCTGATACTCCGGACTCACCGCCAATCGCATTTAATGTATGCTTGGCAACAGGTATGAAGAAGCGCGCGCAGAGATCCCGGAACCGCGCGTAAGCACTCAGTCTTCATTGTGGTTTTCCAACGTTTGGGTTGCAAGTCGGAATACCACTGCACCTTTTATATTGTGGGTGAGGAGGGAGTTCTCGTCGCGCGCAGAGTGACATAAATGCGGACCTCGTTGCGGGTTATAAGAGCTTGGATCCGTAGCACAAAATTGAGTCCACGGATTGGAGGGCGATCGAGAGACGTTGGTATCATGAGTGCACGGAGACAATATGTCAGAAGGTCAAGGAGAGGATATCAAAGCAACAAATGTGGAAGAAATATGGGATATATTGAGAGAAGCGTGCAACAGCAGGTTGCGATTTCCCCAACCCAGCAAACTCGTAACAGGACTGAACGATATATAAAACAATGAGACGAGAACCCACAGAATATCACAGCTATTGGACCAACTTTAAAGTCCCAGACAAATCAAGTTCGTTCTCGGACGGCGTTGGAGAGAATCTGCTCGAGCGAGGGCCCAGTACGCTAATGCGGTCTGAGGAGTGTGCGAAGAAGGAGAGGTAGTGATGGTGACAGCAGAGGTAACGGTGACAAGAACAGCTGGCGACAGCGAGATCACCGACTGCGTGGAGTGCGGCGAAACATTTGTACTCCTTTGCGTTTCCTTCGCCTCCGCCGCCTAATCAACCGCTTCCAAAGACCCGCAAGACGCTCCTAACGATATCATTGCTGAAAATACCAAAGCCCTGTTGATCATATGGTAGAAATGGTCTGTGTGGTGTGAATAGTAGATATTACCATGGATTCTGACCCCTATCTTTAACCTCTCTCTTCCTGTCGAAAACATCTGAGCCATCGACTGCGATGAGACCATATGAGTGAGATGAAAAGGGGCTTCTCACCCCCGGCCCGTGCCATTATCCTCATCACCGTGCGAGCATATAGTAGGAAACATCCTTTCCCTCCCAACTTTCAGTAACAAGACCACAAAATCACCACGTCCCCACTCAAGCAGAGACGACAACGAGAGCACTTACGTGGTATGAGAAAGCCGGTGAGCGCCAGAGACAGACTTTTGCATGCCATCATATCACGAACGCGATTCTTCAATCGAATCAACCAGCCTCAAAATCACAGAGCAGCAGCGCACTATAAATGTGTCTGGTATCCAGACCAAGATGGATGGAACAAGAAAATGAAGGTGGAATATTGCACGGCCAGGATCGGGATGTTTTCTTGCAGGTGCGAGTTTCGGGAGTGGGTAGAGCGCATGCTGAATGGCTTCATCATCTATGTATGGACTTACATCGTGACGAGAACAGCCCGCCGACGACAGCAGAACAACATGACAACACACTAACGACAACATCACACTTTCTCGCTCCCCTTTGCAAACCTTATCTCATAGATAGCAAGGCCTCTCATCTATCACCATCACCCCGATAGTAATCCAACATGTGTTGGTTCACCCTCGACCAGCCGGTTACCTTTCCTGCCTCGGCCTCGTGCCGTAATTGTTCTGCCTGCCTCGCTGAAGACCTCGCCACAATAATAACCCGCGGCAACAGCGGCACACCCATCTCCCCTTCGCCACGACGAGTACTTCCCGATGCCCGATAGAAGCCCCTTTTTGCCACATCTCGCCCTATCTCACCGCATCCTCGCCACACTCGCCACACTCCCCACAATCCACACATCTCCCCTCTCTCCTCTCGTATAGAAACCGCCACAACCCCATATGCGGGGACATAGTAGGGCCGGACGGCACCAGAAACGCGCACCCCACCCCCAGCTGCCAGGGCAAAAACGAGGGGGCGGGAGCTTATCTCAGCCCCCAAGCCCGTCCGCGGCGGTATTGAGGCAAAAAAGGCAGGGAAGAAAAAAAGGGGAGGCGCGGGGTGGAAGTTGATCCAATCTCGCTTCTGTGGTGGGAAAGGGGGAAGAGATGCATGCTGATGATGACTGAAAGGGAGAAAGAGATGCGGATATTGACGAAAGCGAACAAGTAAAACGCGCATAACCACACCCACCACCCCAGATCAAGCGATGACACACCCCCTTTCAGCACAACAAGCCCTATCCATCCTCGCCACACGCGATTCCCACGCGGCCATCCCACCCACGCCACAAATACCGAGAGCGGCGGGAAAGTAACACCGACCGACTGGCCCCAAAAAGGGGTCGTGCATCCCCCGCCGCCGAGAGAAAAGGAGGAGGCGGGCGCCTATCCCACGCTCTCGGCAGCGTATGCGACGATACTGAGCTCTCGGCAGAGAAGAGAAACAGGGAAGAAAAGGGGGCGATCATTGCGTAGACGGAAAAGGAGAAGGCGGGAGCATATCCCCACGCTCTCATGCCCGTCTGCGGCGATACCCAGCGCCAACGTGGCGAGGGAGGCGTACCTGCTTTCCCTGCAGCAGCATTGGCGCTGAAAGGGGAAAGGGGTGAAGAGAGGGGGGAGCTCCAACCTCGCTCCGTGATGGGATTGGATAGGACGAGAAAGCAATCAATGTATATGACGACGAAAGGGAAAGAAAAGCGCGCATAACCACCCAGATCAAGCGAGTACTTCCCCCCCTTCAGCCCAACACGCCTCATCCCACTCCACGCGATACCCACGCGCTAATCCCTCACCCTACAGATACGGCATAAATGCCGAGAGCGGGATAGTAAGGCCGACCCTCGCCGAAAGGGGGGTTTGGCATCGCCGGCGTGCATCGCGCATAGCACGGATAGATAGATAGCCCTAAAAGGAGGGGCCGGGGGGCTATCCCACGTTCTCGTCCTCGTATGCGGCGGTATTGAGCATTGATCAGAAAAGGAAACAGGGGACGAACGAGGTGGAGAGCGCGGGAGGGAGTTAATCCCAAAGCTCTCATGCCCGTCCAGTCTACAGCGATATATGCAGCGCCAACATGGCAGAAGAGGCTTATTGATCTCCAAGCGGCGATATCCAGCCTCAACGTGGCAAACCAGCTGCATCGATCCCCATACAACGGCATCGAGCTATCGACAGGGAAAAGAAAGAAAGCAGGGAAGAAAAAAAGGGGGGCGACGACAGCTTGAGCTTTTCCCCACGCTCTCATGCCCGTCTAGTCTGCGGCGATATGCAGCGCCAACGTGGCGGAGGTGGTGCATTGATCTTCATGCGGCGGCGTTGGGGCTGGATGGGGAAGGGGGGGTTTGGTATGACTGAGACTTGTGGAGAGAGGGGAGGTGAGGTGGTGATGTGAGGATGTTGGATGGGGGGTAGATAGGATAGGAGATGAGGATAGGAAGTAAAACGCGCATAACCAACCCACCAGTCCGGATCAATCAAAAATCCCTCCCCCCTTTCAGCACAACAAGCCCTATCTCCCTGCACCCTCGCCGCACCACACGCGATTCCCACGCGCTCCCCCTACCTCTCGCATAGTAAAAACGCCACACATGCAGAGACCGGCGGGATAGTAAGGCCGGCCGGTCAACACCAGAAAGGGGGTTGGCTGTGACGCCACAAATGCGTCAGCGAGAAAGTAACACCGGTCGGTCAGTCGGTGGCAGAAAGGAGGTCATGCACCTCGCATCTCGCATCTCGCATCTCGCATCGTGTGCATCACTCACAAACATGAACCAGACCAACTGACCAAAAGAACGAAGCGGGCGCTTATCCCCGCGCACCACTTGCTGCGGTATTGACCTTCTGACGGCCGCGCGGGGGGGGGGTATAGAAACAGGGAAGAAAAAAGGGGAGGCTCATCACACCCCCCGACCAACCCCGCCGACCGTAGTTAGGTAGACGACGCCACGAATGCGGAGGCGGGATAGTAGGGCCGCTCGGTCCGCTGGTGGTCGAAAGGGGGTTGTGCATCATCATCATGCCTGGTGCCTGCCGGCTTGCCGATGCCCTAAATGGAGGGGGCGGGCGCTTATCCCAGGCCCGTCAAGCTCTTATGCGGCGATATTGACTCATTACCATTATCGAACCCCCCTCCCCCCCCAAAAAAAATAACAGGCAAGAAAACGCGACTAACAGCCCGGGGCTAATCCCCACCCAAGCACTCATGCCCGTTTATGCAGACGTGTATGCCAAAAAAGATGGGGAAGATGGACATAGCGGCGGGGGAAAGAAGATAAGGTAAGAAAAAGGGGAGAGCGCTCGGGACCTACCTGATCCCCACACACGCCCTCCCGCTCATCGTATGATGGTATCAGAGAAAAGACATGCGGAAGACCTGCGTTGAGGCGGCATTGATAGCTTGGCTGTGGGGGGGGAATAACAAGGCAAGAAAACGCGACCACGGCATGCACATCCCTCCCTCCCTCATGCCATCCATGCCATCCATGCACCTCCGTGGCGGTACTGACGAAAAAGGCGTTGAAGAGGCGCGCACTTGCGGCGGTATTTGAAAACGTGGCGTATGAGCCGCTCATTTGCTCCCTATACGGTCGTACCCCTGCCGTGTGTGTCGTGTCAGGGGAGCTTCCTTTCTCCGACTTCGGTATAGCTATTGAGATGGATACTGGAGGAGCTGGAACTGGAGGCAAGTGAGGTGAAGTAGGTAATAACACCACAGCAAAACAACACCGCCGCTGATGAATGACGGAAGGGCCTGAAAACCCACAAGACGAGGTGAGGAGAAACCATAAACGCGTATAACTCATACCTACCTCCATCTCCATCTCCACGTCCGCCTCAACCTGCCCCGACCATCATCAAGAGCCCCCCCCCCACCCCGCCTTCCCCACTTCCCGCCCTCGCACTCGGACTCGGCCTCGCGTCCCCAAGCTCCACGCGAGAAGCAACTCAAACCGGGAGCAAGCGAATATACAGTGCAGTATCGAAAGCTCTCCTCACCATAGTAGTCGTCGCCGACTCCCCCCCGCCCTATCACTCGGGCCGACTAAAACCCTAGCGATTAGCGGCTCAAAAGCGTGTGGTGTGAGCGTCTAGGGCGTCGATCACGGGCGTGGGTGCGTGTGCCCTGCCCTGTATAGTGTATAGTATAGTGTAGATAGCACGGTCACTCGCTTCCCCTCCCCTGTATCCACGGATAGAGTGCTGAGAATTGGGTATTCCGGCCAATTCCCCCTTCTGGCATCGGTGATCTACCCTTTTTGGCATGGATACCGGTGATTTGCCTTGTACGGCGTGTGTTATGCGCATGGGATGGGATGGGGGTGATGAGAGGGAGGGATATCGTGGATCAACCCAGCGAAGCTCAGCGCAACCCTGGGGATAGCACGGACACGGGCTGGATATTGGGATGGCTATCTTTAGCCCGCACCAGCCAGCGCTACAGACAGGACAGCGCCGAGGGAACCGAGGGGATAGCCCTTCCCGACCTGGCCTCTAATCTCGCGTGCGTGCGTCTGTCTGGTTGTGAAGGGGTGTGGCGTGGTGGTTTGGTTTCAGTGTTGTTTGTGGTATGGTGGTTGTTGTTGGTGTTGTCGTTGCTGTCGCTGGTGGTGGTGGTGTTGGTGGTGTCCCGGATTCCGCGACGATAGACAGGGGAATTGAAGGGATGTGAGAAGCTATCTTACCTCCCCTACCTCCCAATACCAACCTACCTCATGCGAAATGTAGAAACCTCACTTTCTCACCACAACTCACCTCACCTCACCTCACCTCACCTCACCTCACCACACCACACCTACAGTATCACCACCTATCCACTCACCAACACCACAAACATCGCCACCTCCACATCCCCATACCCCGCCCTATCCAACAAACCACCCACCTTTCTTTCTCTGCCCGGACAAAAAAAAAAGCCTCCCTCCATCCCCACCTAAACCCTAACCACAGCAACCAGCCACCGGCCACCGGCGAGAAAATACCTCCCCTTTCTCGGCCCTTTCCCCGCCCTCTCACCCGCCTCACCCACCGAAAACACGACAGCGGTAGCCCAAGGGACCAGCCGCGCGGGGGCGCGCAGCACACCCCACGTCACGTATTGTACTTACTGTACGCCGAGCTGTCTAAGTAGCTGGTCGGTGGTTGTTGGCCGGTGGCCGTTGCCAACCTTTTTCGCAGATAACCCACTCCTTCCGCAGAAAGGAGTGGGTTATCAGAGTATGGTACTGTACTGCACGTACACGTGCAGTAGTATAGCGTCCCGCACTTCGACTCCGCTACTGTGCTGTAGCGGAGTCAAAGTACAGTAGCCAAACTACGGTACCAGAGTAAAAAGCTGTACTGTACTGTACTGTACAGTACATACAAGACCTCAACCAGACGTGGTCGAGGGTATGCACATTGCGCAGCCAGCAAGTCAAGTCGGCCCTTTTGTGGTGTGTGCCGCCCCTTCGTTACTGTATGTGAGGTATGGGTAGGTGCGGGATTTGCACCATAGCGTAGCGAGGTGAGAAGTGGGAGGGTGGGTTGACACGTGATTTTGATAGCTGTGGATGTGATGGGTTTAGTGGAGTTGCGTATAGGACGGGTCGGTCGGTATGTCAGTTTGCTGGCTGGCTTGTGAGGGTGGATAGGTTTGGTGCAGTGAGTGGGTTGTGCTTGGGGCGGATGTGAGGAGGAGGAGGTGGATGTGAAGGAGAGGATTGTCATGGGATGTGGCGGTAACAGCGCTTCGTTTCTCTTGTTTCTCATGTCCATCCTCGTCTCATCCTTCACCTCTTAGCTCTCATCCCTCACGTAGCCTCTCACATCCCTTACCATCTTCAACAACGCCCCCCCCCCCAATCCATCACCTCTCCACCCATCACTCCTACCGGCACACCGGCACACCGGCACACCGGCACATACCCTCCCCCATTAGACGCGGCCGGGAGATGAAAGGGATTCACACACGCATCACATCACATCACATCACATCACCACCGTCTCCCACCCTAATCCCAAGCCCCTAGCCCACATCACCATTGCCTGCCTGCTACAGACAGACAGTCCACTCACCGTTTACAACCCACCGCTGGCTGGCCGTTTCATACCCGATCGCTCGGGTCCTCGATCCTTCTCGGTCATGCGCGAGGAGGGTCTGTTTGTCTTTATTATATATCATTTTCTAGGGATGGGATTCTTTGTTTTGTCAGTATCTATCAGTTAGGTTGGTCCCTTACATTCACCCCTCCAGTCGATCGATCGATCGATCGATTGAACTGTTGAGCCGTGAACCCCCCTTTATCTGAATCTAAGCCGTCGGGGGTAGAATGTAAGGAACGGACAATCGAAGCAAGGGAGGGAGGAGTCCAAAACAGTTGCGCGATTGAGTTATCCATCCTTCATCCTTCTTCATCCTTCGCGGCACTCTAGGTGGGTAGTTCATACAAACTAAACCAGCCCATCCCCTGTGCCCAAGCCTGCCCTCAGACCTTTGTCCAACCTAAACGTTACGCTGGACGCCTTGCCGCCTAGCCGCCAAGTGTAGTTACTGTATGCGTGCGTTTATTCCTTTTTCTTGTTTTACGTTTTTAGGTTCGAATCCTACGCGACTCCTTCGCTACTCACACCAAAGCCGGTGCGGGCAAGGAAGATGCCGTAACTTAAACAGAGAAGATATGATATGATATGCATCCAAACTGACAAATGAGCGTCCCCCAAGACAGGTGGTGGGAGGAGGGAGTGGTTGTGATGGGATGAACATAGAGGGTGGAATGGGAGGTGCGTGGGTGATGCGTTGGATGGTATGGTATGGGAGTGAGGTGAGGTTGTGATGCCGGGAGTGGGATTGATGGATGGGGATACAGCATGTATGTGGATGCGTGTATGGATGGAGGAAAGGGATGGGTGTACAACAGACAGAAGGAAGGAGGGAGGGTGGAGTGACAGCCGAGGAGTGAGGTATGCTTCTGTTTGCGTTCTGTTTCCTGCTTGTGCTCTGTCTCCTGTCTTGTCTCGTATCTCCTGTCTGCTGTACAATCTGTATTCACTCCCGCGCTTTGTTCTGCTGTGATCTGTTCTGTAACCTGGATCTATTCTATTGTTCTATCAATAGAACAATAGAAACACCACGTAACACCCTCCTGCCGTGCGTACTATAGTACAGCAGTGCAGCACACACAATTGGGACGGGAGGGAGATGATGGAAACGGCCATGATGGACTGTGCTCTCTGTCAATAGATTGTCTGTCTGTCTATATTTGTCGACGGAGATTTCTTATCCTGCCTCCTGCTGTGCTCGTGCTCAAACCATGGATGCCGTCAAAATCCACAGATATAGTCACAAACCATGGATGATGGACGATGGATGAAGGCTCGGCTAGTGCACAATCAACTAAAGTTTATCCGCGGAGTCGTCGAGTGCCGTGTCTCCATATCCCCATCGTATAACACCCGCCGCCCGTAGACGGTACGGTACTGGAGTTGTTCGCCTATCTTGACTGTAATTCTGTCGTAAGAGGGGCGAGCGCGAGCAGTCGAGAGAGAGAGAGAGAGAGTCTTATCCTTGGGTACGTACTGTGCTGTCTTAAACTCTCTCGTAGTCGCACTCGTACTTTAGTATAGGTAGCACTTCCGAGCACAAACCCCGCTTAGTAATACGAGCAAGACGAGCCAATCTCCCTCTCCTCGTCGAATTCACCAATGATAGTCTCCCCTCGCACTCGCTTACTCGTCTTCGTCCCTTCTCACAGACGGAGACGGGATATACTACGTTACAGCAGAGAGCCCTTACATGTACTCCTTCTCGTCCACCCTACAAGTAAACGTCGGTATCCATGCCTTACTGCCTTATTTTCTCTCCAAGCGAGACCAAGATCAAATATGAGTGGAGGAGGACTTAGACAGTGGATCTGACAGCCTCTCAAATGACCAACTGTAAAGAAGAAGTACTGTAATAAAAGCGGGGAATTCTCCCTTCCAGCGAACAACAGCGGGCGACTTCTACTTCTAGGGCGGACCCAGGAATAAGAATAAGGCCGAGTCGAGTCCTTACTGTACTATCCCTCGTGCGACTCGTGCGACTCGTGCGACGAGATCAGAGTAGTGTGGAAGTAAGTCCCTTACTTTGTACCCTTACTTGTACCCTCGCCTCATGTGCACAGGTACTCTTAGTGTACCCTCGCTGCATTCAACACCCTGCCACTGTACCTACCACCGTACTATTCTCCCTCTTCTTCCTCCCTTCCCTCACACATCCTCACACATCCTCCCCCATCCCATCCCATCCCATCCCATCCCATCCCCTCCCCACCCCCACCCCCCCCCCCCCCCCCCCCCCCACCCCCCCCCCCCCCCCCCCCCCCAGAACCCCCCCCCCCCCCCCCATCCCATCCCATCCCATCCCATCCCATCCCATCCCCATCCCCGACTCACCCCCGACTCAATCCCGCTCTCCACAGCAGTCAGACC
This sequence comes from Pseudogymnoascus sp. WSF 3629, assembly GCA_001662585.1. Taxonomy (NCBI): domain Eukaryota; kingdom Fungi; phylum Ascomycota; class Leotiomycetes; order Thelebolales; family Thelebolaceae; genus Pseudogymnoascus; species Pseudogymnoascus sp. WSF 3629. Next base: position 64,766 of record KV454673.1, read on the forward strand.
ACGACCAGTGATACCCCATCTGTACTTCCCAGTGTACCTCCATCACACAGACAGAACTGTACCTTGCCGTATAAACACACACTACCACACACCCAGGGATGGTACCTCTCCTCTGACCTAGCCACACCCTATAGTGGTACTTCTAATTTATGCGTCACAACCCTACTCCACGCTTGTACCTCCCCCTTGCCTCCCATCCCATCCCGGCTTGTACCTTTCCCCTTCCCCTTCCCTTTCCCCTTCCCTTTTCCCTTTCTTCGCATCCTCTCTTTCCCTTCCCCGTTCCCCATCATCCCCCATCCCCCATACACAACCACACCCCAGTCCCTCATTCCCCCCATTCCTTCCCTTGCCCTTGCTTCCTTCTTTCCCCCCCATCCCCATCCATCGATCGTTTCCTTTCACACCACCACACACACGCTACTGCCACCTACACTACCAACCAACCCTCGTTCATCAGCCACCAGCGAAAACCCACTTTCCCGCACCCCTCCCCCCAATCATCCACTCTCCCTCCGCCTCTCCATCTTCTCCTCCCTCCACCCCCCGCAAAAACCTGTCAATCCCCCCTAACTCTCTTTTCTCTCCGCCCAATTCCACCCTTTCCACCCATTCCACCCCCATCTCCCATCCCAAAGCCGGTCCGAATCATCGTCGCCCAGCTCATGCATCACCTTCCCCGACTTCCTCCACGGCCAAACTCCTCTCTCTCCACTCCTTCGTCACCCCATATCACCGCCGACTACCTCTCCGACGGCGACAACCTCATCCACTCCTTCACAACAACCTCCACAACCTACACAACCCTCGCCGACGCACATCCCCATCGGTGACGGCTACAACGTTACCACGGCCTGTCCGCCGCCCCTCGAACACCTCCCCAACCATCACGACCTCATCACAAAAAACTCCCCGAATCATGTCCTCCACAACACCCTCCTCCTCCTCCTCCTCCTCCTCCTCCGCCTCCTCTTCCGGCTCCTCCGCTCCACCACCATCACAAACACCCTCCACCACCACCACCACCGCCGCACCACCACCCACAACCTCCACCTCCGTCAAACGCGCCTGCGACGCCTGCCACCGCCGAAAGGTGAAATGCGACGGCCTCTCCCCCTGCCGCAACTGCTCCTCCGCCCAGCTCGCATGCACATACAACGCGATCCCGCAAAAAAAGGGCCCCAAGGGCTCCCGCGCAAAAGTCATCTCCGAGCTGCGCGAGCAGAACCGCCAGTCCGCGCTGTCCTCGAAAGCGCACGCGCGCCTGCTCGCCGGGAATGCCTTCGCCACCCCCCCACCGCTGTGCGCGCCTACCCTCGCGCCGACGCCGGGACTGTTGACAAATGAGATTATAGCGCAGTGTATTGATTTCTTCTTTGTGAATATGTATCCTACGATCCCGATCTTGCATCGTGGGAAGCTGGAGGCGCAGGCGAGGTTCGCGGATAGAGATACCGATACGTATTGTTTGCTCACGTCGCTGTGTGCGTTCATGCTCATACAGCCGGGGATGCCGGTGCCCGGTGACCCGATGGGACTTGATAGCATGCCTGGTGCGAATCTGATGAGCGGGACGATGCTGATGGAGGAAACGATTCGCGTGAGGAAGGGGTATGATCACCTCGAGTCGCCGACGCTCGGGAGTCTGGCGACGAGCTACTTCTTGTTCGGCTGCTACTTTGGGTTGGATCTGCATAATAAGGCGTGGTTCCATCTGAGGGAGGCGACGACTCTGGCGCTGATTCTGGGGATGAATAAGGAGGAGTCGTATGCGCAGTTTGATGTGATTGAGTCGTCGAGGAGGAGACGGTTGTATTGGCTGTTGTTTGTGGCTGAGAGGTATGTTTTCGATGCAATGTTTTTATTGAGCTATAGCTAACATATTCAGATCATATGCCCTTCAACGACACCGTCCACTCACTCTCCCATCGACTATCGAGCTTCCTACCGCGAATGACGACCCGACAGAACACTCTCCCCCACTCACGGGCTTCATCCACCTCGTCACCCTCTTCAAGCCTTTCAACGACAAATTCGTCGCTCTCTGGAACAAGACGCGCGACGACTGCTCTCCAGCATACCTGTCAGCCCTGCAGAAGCAGCTTTCTGACGCCCTCCCCGCATATCTCAACAGCACCGAATCACAGGCCGCCGAGCTACGCGTCAACCAGCAATGGCTCCGCAACGTCGTCTGGCAGCTAGGCATCTCCAACGGCTGCGTCAGCAGCGGCAACGACAACCCAAGCATGACCTTCCAATACCCCGTCGAGATCTCACGCGACCTCATCGCCATGACCGCCGGCTTCTCTCCCCACTCAATGGAAGTCCACGGCGTAGGCCTCGTCGAGAAACTCTTCGACGTAGCATACTCCCTCACCGACGTCCTCTCCGTCTCCCCACCCCCCGCCGACCCATTCGCACCCGCACCAACAGACTACCTCAACCAATTCCTCTTCCTCCTCTCCTCCCTCCGCAATGGCGACACTCGCTTCCGCCCCTTACTCATCGCGAAGATCCATGATATCCTACCTCGTCTCGTGACGCCTATGCTTCAGACGCTCCCGGAGCCGTCGTCGGGTATGGGGCCGGGGGGTGTGGATATCTTTGACGGTTTCGGGAATGCTGGGATGGGCGTGTCTAGTCTGCCTCAGCAGCAGCAGCAGTATGATGCAAAGCCGTACGAGAATAAACAATACGACGTCAAGCCATACGATATCAAGCCCTACGATAATAAACAATACGACGTCAAACCACGCATCGAAGACATCGCTTCCCCCGTCCACGCTCACCCACAACACCACCAGCACCAACAACAGCAGCAACACACACAACAACACTCGCACAACACACCCCCCCAACCCGCCCTCCTAGGCCAAGAACCCCTCCCGCCGTTTCAACCGGAACATCACCAGCAGCAGCAACAGCAACAGCAGCAGACGCAAACACCAGCTCCGTATCAGGCTATGCATACACCGCTCGACTACGCGCCGTTGACGGATTATGGGTTCATGAATAGTCAGAGGACGACGGCGTCGCAGCAGCAGCAGCAGGGCCAGCAGCAGAGACCGGGGATGGGGGTGAGGCAGGGGAGTGGAGTTTTTGGACATCATAACCAGCAGCAGGGCCAGCAACACCAGGGGCAGGGACATCAGGGTCTAGGGATGGGACAGCATGATGTTGGTGGTGGTGGTGGGGGGTTTGAGGGACTGGGGTTGGTGGGGGTGGCTGAGCATTTGCAGTATAGGTAGTTGATGAGCAGTGACAGGGGGAAGAAACTGTTATTCGGGGTGGTTTGGGCCGAGCTCCCGAGACGAAACGGAAGGAGGCGGATGGATGGGGATGTGGGATTACGGAACCACGCGCCGAGATGGGTGGGGAGGAAAACAGAGATACCTCCCCCGCGCATGGCATGGAATGGGTTAGGATGATGGACTCATTATGGAGCTATACATCCATCCATCCGTCCATGCCGTGCCCATCCACCGACGGATATACGGCTGGATGACAGCGCGGACCACCGCACCGCAGCTGCACCACCAACATCAGCCACAGCGCCGCTCACCCCTCCAATTGAGAGGGTGAGATGATGCAAACTCAAAATGAACAAAAAGAAACGAAAGGAAAGGAAAGGAAAGCGAATCAAGAACACAGCCAAGGAGTTTATTCAATGGGGAACACAAGGGCTCATTTTTTTGTAAGGGATATATTTGGGAAATCTAGCTACTGCGACTTGACTTTTTTTTGTTTTGTGTGCTTTTTTTGGTTCCTGTCATAACTTGGGAGTCAGTCATCATCGATTTTTTTTATTAATCTTCGTGGCTATGGAAGTGTTTTAGGGGTGGGGGGTTTGGAGTTCTAACTAGGATTGAAATTGGGAAGGGGCTTTGGAAGGAGGGAAATGGGGATGAAATAAACGAAAGTTAAACTTATTCCTCTCGTATACCTATCCATCTATCTGATCTGGCTTTGACTCCGATCCCGTGACTGGTGAATGTAGCAACCCCCCCCCCCCCCCAAAAAGCTAACACCACCGCTGGTACAGACATCTCTTCGACCGCATTCAATGCATTGGAATGTCAGTTGGTGTATCTTATAATGACGGTATGGCGACTAGGTGCTCGTTAGGGACCCTAGGCATGTATCTAAGTATTGGGGGGGATGAGGGTGGCTGTGGGTGGCTGTGGTTGGGAGGGAGTGGAAGGGTGGGGAAGGGGG